>OX463863.1:5361911-5525640 GCA_949825065.1 Odontocerum albicorne | reverse complement strand
TTTATACACGGGACCGTTACTCAACTCAAATCTAGTTTATCACGTTAAAACATGAGACCGGTACTCGACTCAAATCTAGTTAATCACATGAAAACATGGGACCAGTACACAACACAAATCTTGTTTATCACGTAAAAATATGGAACCGGTGCTCAACCCAATTCTAGTTTATCACGTGACAACACGAGACCGGTACTCGACTCAAATCTAGTTTATCGCGTTACTACACGGGACTGGTACTCGACTCAAATCTAGTTTATCACGTGAAAACATGGGACCGGTACTCAACAAAAATCTAGTTTATCGCGTGAAAACACGGACCGGTACTCAACACAAATTTAGTTTATCGCGTGCAAATACGGACCGGTAAACGACTCAAATCTAGTTTATCACGTGAAAAACATGGGACCGGTACTCAACACAAATTAAGTTTATCGCGTGAAAACACGGACTGGTACTCGGCTCAAATCTAGTTTATCACGTGAAAACGTAGGACCGGTACTCAACACAAGTTTAGTTTATCGCGTGAAAACATAGGACCGGTACTCGACACAAATCAAGTTATCGTATGAAAATATGGACCGATACTCGACTCAAATCTAGTTTATCACGTAAACATAAGGGACCGGTACTCAACACAAATCAAGATATTGCGTGAAAACACGGACCGGTACTCGACTCAAATCTAGTTTATCACGTACACATAATGGGCCGGTACTCAACACAAATCAATATATTGCGTGAAAACACGGACCGGCACTCGACTTAAATCTAGTTTATAACGTTAATACATGAGACCGATACTCGACACAAATCTACTTTACCACGTGAAAACATGGGACCGGTCTCAACACAAATCTTGTTTTTGCGTGAAAACACGAACCGGTACTCGACTCAAATCTAGTTCATCACGTTAATACATGAGACCGGTACTCGACACAAATCTAGTTTATCACGTGAAAACATGGGACCGGTATACAACACAAATCTAGTCTATTACGTTAAAACACGGAACCAATACTCGACTCTATATCTAATTTATCTCGTTAAATCACGATATCGGGATACAAAGTGTTAATTAAATGCAGTACTATCCAGGGCAGATGTTCTCAGTACGTATTGTTTCGTTGTTTTGTTGTGTGTGTTTGAGCAAAATAATTTAAAACATACTTAACATATAAATTATAATAAGTAACTAAAAAGTTCATGCTGTTTTTATACCAAGAAAAGTTCATGCTGTTTTTTATACCAAGAAAAGTTCATGCTGTTTTTATACCAAGAAAAGTTCGTGCGGTTTTTATACCAAGCTAATTTCGTACTGTTTTTATACCATGAAAAGTGTGTACTGTTTTTAAACCATGAAAAAATCGGGCGGATTTTTGTAATAAAAATTTAAAACGTGCAAAAATTTATCTGGGGTAGACAGAGAAGATCAAGCGCCACACATTTCGGTCTACCACATTCATAATACATCTCATACATTCCTTCACATTTTTCACCTAACTTTCTTTTAATAGCTGACTAACATGCTTCTTCCATGCAACTTTCCTTACTCCTCTTTGTTAAGTCATATATATTTTCTTGGACACCCTTTCCTCACTCATTCGCACTCTTTCCTTATTGTGACATTAATTAATTAAACAATTAATTAACCAATAAATGAATTCAATTCTGAATTAACTAATAAGTGAATTTAATTAATTTGATTAATTTGATTAATTAAATAATTTAATTATTGTAATCAATTTAATTAGTTTTATTACGGAGATCGTCGTATTAAGTAGGCCACGGGGGTCTTTCAATGTTGTGTGAAAGAAATATTTTTAAAATGATTGCCTGTACTTAATTAAAAAGGCTTACTTAAAAAATGTTAAGGAAATTAAATACGAGTGTCATTTAAAATTAAAATCATGTTGTAGATGACCATTGAGAAAGATATGTAAGAAAAGATTGATAGATAAGTAAATTAATGTTATTTAATTGTTAATAATGTTAATTAATTATGGGAATAAGTTTAATTATTATCGTGTCTGCATATGTCTCCTACCTTATTAATTTAATTAGATTAATTAAATTTATTTAGTTAATTTAATTAATTAATTTAATTAATTTAATTAATTTAGTTAATTTAATTAATTTAATTAATTTGATTAATTTAATTAATTTAATTAATCTAATTAATTTAATTAATTTAAATTATGTAATTAATTTAAATTTTGTAATTAATTTAATTAATTTAATTAATTTAATTAATTTAATAAATTTAATTAATTTAATTAATTAATTTCCATAATTAATTAACATTAATTTACTCTATCAATCGTTTCTCACACATCTTTCTCAATGATAATCTACAATATAATTTGAATTTTAAATGATACTCGTATTTAATTTCCTTAACATTTTTTAAGTAAGCCTTTTTAATTAAGTACAGGCAATCATTTTAAAAAGATTTCTTTCACGCAACATTTCCAAAAAGATTTCCCAGCCCGGAGGTTACGGGTTCAATTTCTGTTGGAACCCATTTTTTTTTCAAAAAGGGTTTGAGTCTGGTTTTCACTTAAGGCATATTTAAAATATTTCTGATTGGTTGAAAGATATTGCAACATAGCAATAATCCTGCCAGGCTGTAACTGTATACAACGAGAGTGTTATACAACATTTCTCTTGAAAACTGAGTTAGATTAAACTATTGTATAATATTAAGTTGCATTGATAAGGGCTATTTAAATTATTCCCATCGTCATTAGAAAACTGTCACACTCTTGATAATGTCACATAAGGTCATGGCAAAATACTGGCTTTGTTAAAAATAATCTAACCTTTTCCAGTGTTTGACTTGTTGGTCTATTGACCACACACACTTCCGATGTAACATGACAGCTGTCTGACCTAAGTACTGCTCTCGTAACAAACAAGGAATCATTTCGCTTGAAGAGAGCCTCGGGTTCGGAGGTAGAAACACGTGTATCGGAGATAAATCAAATTAATGAGAAAAAGTTATTTATAATTAAATATTCATTCACGCTGTAATATGGTCAACTGTTTCTTCGTTCTATTCAAATAACAGACGTCCGCATATTCCTAAATCTGAAAGAACAGAGATTGTACATTTCATTTTTTTAATTATAATTGTTATCTTCCAGAAATCTAGTGATCTAGAAGATGGATCCACGACAATTATGCATTCTGTGTGTCTTCTTTTTTTCGGCATGTGTTGGCCAAGTTATATCCTACAAGATTATGGTGGTGGCCCCAGTCCCCATCAGAAGCCACTACAACATAGGAAAAGGTGTTGTGGATATTCTACAAGAACGAGGGCATGAAGTGAGTAACATATTTCTTATGATGGTGTCCTTATATATTATGTGTACCATCTTCCTTATTATGGTGTCTCCATATGAGAACCATCTTCTTATGAGGGTGTGTCCATATGAGTACTATCTTCCAAATTATGTAGTCTTCATATGAGAACCATCTTCCTTATGCTGTCCGTATGCTTGTACCATATTTTTTATTATAATGTCTCCATATGATTACCATCTTCCAAATTATGGAGTCTTCATATGAGAACCACCTGCCTTTTTATGCTGTCCTTATATTTAAACCATCTTTCTTATTATGGTGTCTCCATATGAGAACCATCTTCCAAATTATGGAGTCTTCATATAAAACACATCTTCCTTATTATACTGCCCTTATATTTGTACAATCTTTCTTATTATAGTGTCTCCATATGAGTTACGTCTCTCAAATGATGGAGTTCTCATATGAGAACCATCTTTCTTATTATGGTGTCTCCATATGAGTATTGTCTCTCAAATGATGGAGTTCTCATATGAGAACCATCTTTCTTATTATGGTGTCTCCATATGAGTATTGTCTCTCAAATGATGGAGTTCTCATATGAGAACCATCTTTCTTATTATGATGTCTCTATATGAGTACCATCTTCCTTGTTATGGTGTCTTCATATGTGTATAATTTTCCTTATTAAGGTGTATTCCTATGAGTACCATCGTCCTTATTATGGTATCCTTCTATGAGTAACATCTTACTTATTATGGTTTCCCCATATGTGCAACATCTTCCTTATTATGATGTCCTCATATAAGTACGATTTTTTTTAATGTGATTATGGTATCGTCATATGTATTATATATCATCTTCCTTATTATGGTGTCCTCATATGAGTACATATTCCTTAATATAGACATTGCTTTGTTATTATGATGCCCTCATATGTGTACCATCTTCCTTATCATGGTGTCACCATATGTGTACCATCTTCCTTATCATGGTGTCACCATATGTGTACCATCTTCCTTATTATGGTATTCTCATATGACTTCCTTATTACGGTTTCCTCATATGTATATGACATTGTTTTTGTCCTTATGATATCCTCAAATGTATATCATCTTCCTTATTATGGTGTCCCCATAATATATGTACCATCTTTCTTATTATGGTATTTTCATATGACTTCCTTTCCTTATATGTATACGACATTATACGACATTGTGTTATCATGATGCCATCATATGTGTATCATTTTCCTTATTATGGTGTCTTCATATGTGTACCATCTTTCTTATTATGGTATTTTCATACGACTTTCTTATTAGGGTGTCCTCATATGTATACGACATTGTTTGTTATTATGATGCCATCATATGTGTATCATTTTCATTATTATGGTTTCTCCATATGTGTACCATCTTTCTTATTATGGTATTATCATATGTCTTCCTTATTAGGGTTTCCTTACATGTTATATATACGACATTGTTTGTGTTATTATGATGCCCTCATATGTGTATCATCTTCCTTATTATGGTGTCTCCATGTGTGTACCATCTTTCTTATGATGATATTTTCATATGACTTCATTATTAGGGTTTCCTTATATGTATACGACATTGTTTGTATTATTATGATGCCCTCATATATGTGTATCATCTTCCTTATTATGGTGTTCTCGTATGTATATCATTTATCTTATGATGGTATTTTCATATGACTTCCTTATTACGGTTTCTTCATATGTATACAACATTGTTTTGCGTTATTATGATGCCCTCATATGTGTATCATCTTCCTTATTATGGTGTCCCCATATGTGTACCATCTTCTTTATTATGGTATTCTCATATGACTTCCTTATTACGGTTTCCTCATATGTATATGACATTGTTTTTGTCCTTGTGATATCCTCAAATGTGTATCATCTTCCTTATTATGGTATTTTCATACGACTTTCTTATTAGGGTGTCCTCATATGTATACGACATTGTTTGTTATTATGATGCCATCATATGTGTATCATTTTCATTATTATGGTATCCCAATATGTGTACCATCTTCCTTATTATGTTATTCTCATATGACTTCCTTATTAGGGTTTCCTCATATTTATACGACATTGTTTTTATTATTATGATATCCTCAAATGTGTATCATCTTCCTTATCACGGTGTCCTCATATTTTAATGAGAATCGAACCCGCAACCTTTGTCGGGTCGGAAGACAAGCGTCTTACTAACTTAAGTCACGGAGATCATCTAAGAAAGAAGCAAAGATATCGACAACTACTGAAGAAACCGGTAAAATAGACCAATCAGTGGAAGGCTCCAAATTCTAAACTCTAGCACTTATTACAGGTGACGTTCGTGACCTGCTACCACACTGAGGGCGCAGCCTTCAAAGAGATTGTTATTACAGAAATTTTACAGCAATTTAATAAATGTAAGTATGATATTTATATACAGCAAGACTGGTCAGCCCATGTTGCCCCACGTGTGCTCACAAGACTGGTCAGCCCATGTTGCCCCACGTGTGCTCACAAGACTGGTCAGCCCATGTTGCCCCACGTGTGCTCACAAGACTGGTCAGCCCATGTTGCCCCACGTGTGCTCACAAGACTGGTCAGCCCAAGTTGCCCCACAAAACAAAACTTTCCAAGAGCCGCGTATAAACAAGAATCAATGCATTTTTTTTTTCCAATATTTTGTTCGATATTTGACTTTACAACGAAATTTGTATTTATCAATATTGTTTATAAGTGATTTGATTTAAATAAATAAATAAATAATTATAGGTTTATTGACAGCAACATAGTATGTACAAAATATATTTAAATAACACTTCTGAAACACATAAATTGCAGATAATACACTAACCTGTACACCACATACATTAACCTGTACACCGCGTTAAAAATCAAATTCCACGAATCCTGTGCGCGGCACAATTTTGGCATTTTTTAATTTCTAAGTTTAAACGCGTATTTTGTTTAGAACCACTGATATTTGATTACACCACCAAGTAAACATGACATTCAAGTAATTTTCTAATAATAAATAATAGTAATTACTCTTAAGGAGACTCATTAAATAAAGGAGATAAACTAAACATTACGTAAAATACACAAAGGAATGCTACAGATCAGATCACAGGCGTTTGTGCTTCCCGCGAGGAACACGTTAAATATAGAAGCTATCAAAAGGTCTGGGCTCATCTAATAACATCCCCTCGGCCAAGATACACCCCACAAATATAGGGCGAACCCAGTCACGGGGACACCAAATGTTTTTCAGCCCACACCCTTGAACACGTAGAACAAGAATATATAAAAAAAACACAGAAAATAAATAGGTGTCAAAAAAAATACATTCAAGAGAGAAGACATTAAAAGGTCCGGGCTCATCCCACAAACATTCCCCCGGCCAAGATACACCCCAAAAAATGTAGGGTGAGCCCGACCGCAAGGGCATATTTAGATGCAGAGGTACATAGAAAGTGTTCAATCAGTGGAAATCTGAAAGAAATGATACTACAACTAGATATGAAGAGAAAATATGTGTTAAAGCAACAACAAAATGTATTTGTGTGATAATATAATGACTTAGAATTCTAAGTTATTAATTCGTTACTATATTTGTATGGTTAAAAAAATCATAATTCGTCATATATGATCGCGGGCCGCACATAAGGGCGCCGCGGTCTACATGTGAGCCGCGTGCCGTGGGGTGGCCAGTCCTTCATTAAACATTTTTTTTTTCAATGTTGGTACATTTATGCTTCTAAATACCATATTTCTTTATGTTTTAAAACGAATTGGGTCAATCTATCCTCAAGATGGCTAAATATGACATTTTAGGGAACTATGTCTTTAAGGGAAGAAATGATGATGATTTGTTGATAAATGAAACACGTTTTGGATCGCAATGCGGAAGAAGAGTTTTTATTAGTAAACGTAGGTATTTATACTATTTCCGCGTGTGTGCGGGAATGCGAGCAAGATATCCTTCGTCTCGTTTCTGCATTAGCAAAACGATTAATGTCGTATGTAGGTGACAATTTATTTACGGAACCGGCGCGACAGACGTGGTGCGTTCTCGCTCCGGCATGGAATGCGGTCCGCTCCCGGCTACGGGTTGAATGACCGGCGTGTGAACTTCGGACTTGTTTGTTTTGTATTGTCAAGGAGTGCGAAGGTCGCATCGCCGATCATTGACCGAGTGTGCGACGACCGCCACAACATAATTAATTATCATCTGCCATAAAGAGACCCTTTCATCGCTTTTGTTTCACAATTTAATGCATTAACCACAAAAACTTTCATATTGGAATAATAATATATGCGTGTAAACATTTAAATTTCTCCAATTTTGATATAGTTTTGCTTCTATATATCATATTTCTTTATGTTTTTACACCAATCGGGTCAATCTATCCTCAAGATGGCCAAATACGACACAATTAAGTATCATCTGCCATAAAGAGACCCTTCCATCGCTTTTGTTTCACAATTTAATTAGGTCAATCTATCCTCAAGATGGCGAAATACGATACAATTAAGTATCATCTGCCATAAAGAGACCCTTCCATCGCTTTTGTTTCACAATTTAATTAGGTCAATCTATCCTCAAGATGGCGAAATACGATACAATTAAGTATCATCTGCCATAAAGAGACCCTTCCATCGCTTTTGTTTCACAATGTAATGCATTAACCACAAAAACTCTCATATTGGAATAATTTATGCGTGTAAACATTTAAATTTCTCCAATTTTGATATAGTTTTGCTTCTATATATCATATTTCTTTATGTTTTTACACCAATCGGGTCAATCTATCCTCAAGATGGCCAAATACGACACAATTAAGTATCATCTGCCATAAAGAGACCCTTCCATCGCTTTTGTTTCACAATTTAATTAGGTCAATCTATCCTCAAGATGGCGAAATACGATACAATTAAGTATCATCTGCCATAAAGAGACCCTTCCATCGCTTTTGTTTCACAATTTAATTAGGTCAATCTATCCTCAAGATGGCGAAATACGATACAATTAAGTATCATCTGCCATAAAGAGACCCTTTCATCGCTTTTGTTTCACAATTTAATGCATTAACCACAAAAACTCTCATATTGGAATAATTTATGCGTGTAAACATTTAAATTTCTCCAATTTTGATATAGTTTTGCTTCTATATATCATATTTCTTTATGTTTTTACACCAATCGGGTCAATCTATCCTCAAGATGGCCAAATACGACACAATTAAGTATCATCTACCATAAAGAGACCCTTCCATCGCTTTTGTTTCACAATTTAATTTGGTCAATCTATCCTCAAGATGGCGAAATACGATACAATTAAGTATCATCTGCCATAAAAAGACCCTTCCATCGCTTTTGTTTCACAATTTAATTAGGTCAATCTATCCTCAAGATGGCGAAATACGATACAATTAAGTATCATCTGCCATAAAGAGACCCTTCCATCGCTTTTGTTTCACAATTTAATTAGGTCAATCTATCCTCAAGATGGCGAAATACGATACAATTAAGTATCATCTGCCATAAAGAGACCCTTTCATCGCTTTTGTTTCACAATTTAATGCATTAACCACAAAAACTCTCATATTGGAATAATTTATGCGTGTAAACATTTAAATTTCTTCAATGTTAATATAGTTTTGCTTCTATTTATCACATTTCTTAATGTTTTTAAACGAATCGGTTCAATCTATCCTCAAGATGGCCAAATACGACACAATTAAATATAATCTGCCATAAAGAGGCCCTTTCATCGCTTTTGTTTCACAATTTAATGCATTAACCACAAAGTAGCAGTACGACAGTTAACGTTATACCATGTTAACAGTACGATAGTTAACGTTATACCATGTTAGCAGTACGATAGTTAACGCTTTACCATGTTAGCAGTACGACAGTTAACGTTATACCATGTTAGCAGTACGATAGTTAACGTTATACCATGTTAGCAGTACGATAGTTAACGTTATACCATGTTAGCAGTATGATAGT
Organism: Odontocerum albicorne; assembly: GCA_949825065.1. NCBI lineage: Eukaryota > Metazoa > Arthropoda > Insecta > Trichoptera > Odontoceridae > Odontocerum > Odontocerum albicorne. The sequence continues at coordinate 5,516,300 of OX463863.1, read as the reverse complement.
TAACGTTATACCATGTAAGCAGTACGATAGTTAACGTTATACCATGTTAGCAGTACGATAGTTAACGTTATACCATGTTAGCAGTACGACAGTTAACGTTATACCATGTTAGCAGTACGATAGTTAACGTTATACCATGTTAGCAGTACAATAGTTAACGTTATACCATGTTAGCAGTACCATAGTTAACGCTTTACCATGTTAGCAGTACGACAGTTAACGTTATACCATGTTAGCAGTACGATAGTTAACGTTATACCATGTTAGCAGTACGACACTTAACGTTATACCATGTTAGCAGTACGACAGTTAACGTTATACCATGTTAGCAGTACGATAGTTAACGTTATACCATGTTAGCAGTACGATAGAAAACGCTTTACCATGTTAGCAGTACGACAGTTAACGTTATACCATGTTAGCAGTACGACAGTTAACGTGTTACCATGTTAGCAGTACGATAGTTAACGTTATACCATGTTAGCAGTACGATAGTTAACGTTATACCATGTTAGCAGTACGATAGTTAACGTTATACCATGTTAGCAGTACGATAGTTAACGCTTTACCATGTTAGCAGTACGACAGTTAACGTTATACCATGTTAGCAGTACGACAGTTAACGTTATACCATGTTAGCAGGACGATAGTTAACGTTATACCATGTTAGCAGTATGATAGTTAACGTTATACCATGTTAGCAGTACGATAGTTAACGTTATACCATGTTAGCAGTACGATAGTTAACGTTATACCATGTTAGCAGACTTTGATTCTGTCCGGTTCGAACTAAGTCTGCTTAGATGAAACTGAATTAAAAAGCTTGAAATACATTTTTATTTACAGCGGCATACGCCACATCTACTTTTGAAAACACCAAACATTTACATGCTGACACTTTAGCTGGAATGGTAACCACGTGGCTTCCCTATCTAATCAATGCCACTTTAAGCAACCCTAAGCTGCAAGAAACTATGCGGAAGGACTCGTTTGATTTAGTCATTCTCGAATATTACATGAATGAAGCGATGATTGGGTAAGATTTTAAATATTTGATTAAGTCATTCTCGAATATTAAATGAACGCAGCGATGATTGGGTAAGATTTTAAATATTTGATCTAGTCATTGTCGAATATTACATGAATGAAGTGATGATTGGGTGAGATTTTAAATATTTGATCTAGTCATTGTCGAATATTACATGAATAAAGTGAGGATTGGGTAAGATTTTAAATATTTGATCTAGTCATTGTCGAATATTACATGAATGAAGTGATGATTGGGTAAGATTTTAAATATTTGATCTAGTCATTGTCGAATATTACATGAATGAAGTGATGATTGCGTAAGATTTTAAATATGTGATTAAGTCATTCTCGAATGGTAAATGAACGAAGCGATGATTGGGTAAGATTTTAAATATTTGATCTAGTCATTGTCGAATATTACATGAATGAATTGAAGATTAGGTAAGATTTTAAATATTTGATTAAGTCATTCTCGAATGTTAAATGAACGAAGCAATGATTGGGTAAGATTTTAAATATTTGATATTGTCATTGTCAAATATTACAATACATGAATGAAGTGATGATTGGGTAAGATTTTTAATATTTGATTAAGTCATTCTCGAATATTATATGAATGAAGTGATGATTGGGTAAGATTTTAAATATTTGATCTAGTCATTGTCGAATATTACATGAATAAAGTGAGGATTGGGTAAGATTTTAAATATTTGATCTAGTCATTGTCGAATATTACATGAATAAAGTGAGGATTGGGTAAGATTTTAAATATTTGATCTAGTCATTGTCGAATATTACATGAATAAAGTGATGATTGGGTAAGATTTTAAATATTTGATTAAGTCATTCTCGAATGTTAAATGAACGAAGCGATGATTGGGTAAGATTTTAAATATTTGATCTAGTCATTGTCGAATATTACATGAATAAAGTGATGATTGGGTAAGATTTTAAATATTTGATCTAGTCATTGTCGAATATTACATGAATAAAGTGATGATTGGGTAAGATTTTAAATATTTGATTAAGTCATTCTCGAATGTTAAATGAACGAAGCGATGATTGGGTAAGATTTTAAATATTTGATCTAGTCATTGTCGAATATTACATGAATAAAGTGAGGATTGGGTAAGATTTTAAATATTTGATCTAGTCATTGTCGAATATTACATGAATAAAGTGATGATTGGGTAAGATTTTAAATATTTGATTAAGTCATTCTCGAATGTTAAATGAACGAAGCGATGATTGGGTAAGATTTTAAATATTTGATCTAGTCATTGTCGAATATTACATGAATAAAGTGATGATTGGGTAAGATTTTAAATATTTGATTAAGTCATACTCGAATGTTAAATGAACGAAGCGATGATTGGGTAAGATTTTAAATATTTGATCTAGTCATTCTCGAATGGTAAATGAACGAAGCGATGATTGGGTAAGATTTTAAATATTTGATCTAGTCATTGTCGAATATTACATGAATGAAGTGATGATTGGGTAAGATTTTAAATATTTGATTAAGTCATTCTCGAATGTTAAATGAACGAAGCGATGATTGGGTAAGATTTTAAATATTTGATCTAGTCATTGTCGTATATTACATGAATGAAGTGATGATTGGGTAAGATTTTAAATATTTGATCTAGTCATTGTCGAATATTACATGAATGAATTGAAGATTAGGTAAGATTTTAAATATTTGATTAAGTCATTCTCGAATGTTAAATGAACGAAGCAATGATTGGGTAAGATTTTAAATATTTGATCTAGTCATTGTCGAATATTACATGAATGAAGTGATGATTGGGTAAGATTTTAAATATGTGATTAAGTCATTCTCGAATGGTAAATGAACGAAGCGATGATTGGGTAAGATTTTAAATATTTGATCTAGTCATTGTCGAATATTACATGAATGAATTTAAGATTAGGTAAGATTTTAAATATTTGATTAAGTCATTCTCGAATGTTAAATGAACGAAGCAATGATTGGGTAAGATTTTAAATATTTGATATTGTCATTGTCAAATATTACAATACATGAATGAAGTGATGATTGGGTAAGATTTTTAATATTTGATTAAGTCATTCTCGAATATTACATGAATGAAGTGATGATTGGGTAAGATTTTAAATATTTGATCTAGTCATTCTCGATTATTTAACAATGTTGTTAGCAACGCTTACGTAAAGCGAAACAGGTAGTTTTTTTTTTCAAATTTAAGTGTTAAATTGTTCTGTTTAAAAACATTTGTTCCTTTTTCCAGTTTTGGTGTGACCTTCGACTGTCCAGTAGTGTTACTGTCTACCATCTCCAAGCTGTCATGGCTCAGTCACCTGGTCGGGATCCCTGCAGCTTCTGCCATAGCTCCCAATACTTTGCTCAAATACGGAGTACAGATGAGCCTTCTGGAAAGAACGAAGAATACTTTTGCAGATCTTGTCCAGCACTTTCTTTGGTGGTAAAATTAAATGTTTTATTAAATTAAACCGTACAACGTACCTTATATAAAAAAAATAATAAAAGAGTCACTTGTGAGTGTTCAACACATTAAAATTGACAGAATATACGAGAGTGGATCAAATATAAACGAGACTTTTGTTTTAAAGCGCGTAATTTTGAACGGAGCGCGCGGCAACCTCGAAGTGTGTTGGGTGGGGGATATCAGGAGGGGGGAAAGCGGGTGCCAACCTCGGCAGATTACGTTATTAGTATGGCACACGATGTCTGAGAAAGAGGTGCACCCGTCGATTACGCAACGCATAATTATCAAGTTTCTCGCTCGTGAGGATGTAAAACCGGTCGAAATTCTATGGAGACTGACGGCACATCAAACACTGCCAAAGTCCCGTGTATTTGGCTGGCATAAGGAGTTCATGAAATACTACCATATATCAGCCTAGCAGCTGCATTGAAAACAGATTGGAGTCTAGAAATTGGTGTATCAGACAAAACAGAATAAATAGAGTTATAATAATCCAGACTTTTTGTCTATCGAAAGAGACTTGACTATCATTTTGTATACCTCAAACAAGTTGTTAAAGAAATGGGTGGCGTGTGCAGCTTTAGGAATCACTTGAAAACAACCGTTTTTGGGATGGTTTGTCAAAATTTACGGTTGAATATGAACATTACACACATACTCGTACATTACACTCCACCTAAAGCCGAATAAGTTAATATCAGACATCGGAAGATCTACAAAGGTTTCTTTGTAGTTCATCTTCACTTTGTAAGTTTTCTGCAGTTTTCTTACCAAATACATTGTGTAAATGTATCCACACTTTAATAGCTGGTGACTTACTGATTTTTTTTTGGTTTTTGATTTAATCGTCGAGAAATAATGGCTGAAACCAGACTAAATTTTGATCAAATAAAGTTTATTATAAAGTACTACTGGAAGTAGGAAAGTGCGATAGTAGACTATTTCTTTTGGGGATTTCTCAAGAATAAAGTTTATGCTAAAAAACCCTGAAACCATTGATGCCGTACTATACGAGTAGCCATTGAAAGAGAATGGGCCCAAATACCAAAATGGAATGATTCTCGATGTTTGAGATTCCGTTGCTTTGCGTTGCCCGCAATGTCTAGACCAGAATGGTCATCACTTTGAAAACAGGCGCTAAGTATTAAAAAAATACATTTCTGTAGTTTATTGTGAACGTTGAAAGGGAACTGTATGCTCGTAACATAATAAATACAGACTTTATAATTATTTAAATTGTGGATACATTTTTTTTCGACACCCGTTAAATTGTTTTCTTATTGTATGCAAATGCTAATCTTATGTTTAAAGGTTAAATTGTAAATAAAAATATTAGATAGATGCCAGTTATGTCTTTTTTTGCAAGAGGTATCGATCACGTGAAAACACGGTACCGGGACATAACACAAATCTAGTTCATCACGTTATAACACGGGACCGGATACACAGTCTTAAAATATCTAAATACAAAAAGACAAAGAATAAATCTATTTGTTCACAACACTTAAACTAGTGTAGACTTTAAAAAACGGATTTAATTCTTAAAGACATTTTACGTAACCCAGAAATGAAAACACAATAAGACAGTTGAGAAAACTACCTTGTTTATATTGTATTGCACTTTTATTGTACACCGTAAAAACTGACAGGCTTGTTGTAACTTAATGTAGTAATATCTTCCAGCCTACCAGAAAGATGTTAAAGATGCCTTAAGGGAAAACCAGACTGGAATCCTTTTAAAAAAAACACTGGATTCCATCAGGAATCGAACCCACCACCTCCACCAACTGGGTCACGGAGATCGTCAAATTTTACAAAAATTCAATTGTAAAAAAAAATTAAGTACAAAAGTTTAATTGTAAAAAAAATGACAAAAGTTCAATTGTAATTTTTTTTACAAAAGTTCAATTGTAAAAAAAAATTAAGTACAAAAGTTCAATTGTAAAAAAATTACAAAAGTTTAATTGGGAAAAAAATTACAAAAGTTCAATTGTAAAAAAAATTACAAAAGTTCAATTGTAAAAAAAATACAAAAGTTCAATTGTAATTTTTTTTACAAAAGTTCAATTGTAAAAAAAAATTAAGTACAAAAGTTCAATTGTAAAAAAATTACCAAAGTTCAATTGTAAAAAAATTACAAAAGTTTAATTGGGAAAAAAATTACAAAAGTTCAATTGTAAAAAAAATTACAAAAGTTCAATTGTAAAAAAAAATACAAAAGTTCAATTGTAATTTTTTTTACAAAAGTTCAATTGTAAAAAAAAATTAAGTACAAAAGTTCAATTGTAAAAAAATTACAAAAGTTCAATTGTAAAAAAATTACAAAAGTACAATTGTAAAAAAAAATAAACGTTGAATTTTAGGTGGATGATGATGCCAAGACAGAAGAATGTGTATGAAGAACTATTCCCAATCGAAGCATCCAAAGTGCCCTTCTGGGAGTTAAAAAAGAAGATCGCTGTAACATTGCTGACCAGCCACGCTTCTATCGGAGTCGTCAGACCACTGCTACCCAATGTCATCGAGATTGGGGGATACGCTGAGAAGAAGCCTGAACCTTTACCACAAGTGAGCTTTATTTATTTGTTTTATTATATAATTTCCCTAGTGTGTCCGTAAAGTTAAAATGAAACAAAACATTATGTGACCGTGAAGGGAAAATGAAACAAAACATACAGTGAATATAAAGTGAAAATTAAATAAAACACGTAGTGAGTGTGAAGTGAAAATGAAACAAAACATACAGTGACCACGAAGTGAAAATTAAACAAAAAATGCAGAGCGTGAAGTGGAAATGAAAGAAAACATTCGTGTATATGCAAGAACTATTGCATAACGTAAGGATTTTTTTTTCAAACAGTTTTTTTTGTGTTCTGATTCAATTGACGATGTAAACAATGAGGGAAGCAGAACTATTCAATTCTAATACAATTCCTCAATGAATTATTAATAATTTCACGGATGTCGCTTCACGAGTTAAAATGAAACAAAACAATGTGTGATGGTGAAGTAAAAATGTATTAAAACATATAATTCAAATACATAACGTATATACGTTGATATTGACTTTTTTCTGCTGAACATAATAACTTGACACTTAGCAACACATTTGTGTTCAAGGATTTACAAGATATCTTGGACAATGCTGAGAACGGCGTCATCTTCTTCAGCCTGGGCAGCAATATGGAGAGTGCTACGATGCCAGCGAGTCTCATCGCGGACATCGTCAAAGTGTTGAGTGAACTCAACGAGACGGTGCTGTGGAAATTTGAAGAGCAGATTCCTGAGCTACCCAAGAATGTTATCATAAGGAACTGGCTTCCTCAAACTAGCATATTGGGTGAGTCAAATAGTTATTCTTCTTTCTTACAGTACGTACTAAGGTCTGAAAGTTTTGATCCGAGGATATATAAAAGCGATAGAATGAAACGAGAAAAAATATTTTTTAATTACATATATTCCCCCCAACAATACATTTTTTGGAACGATAACTCAATTTTCCAATACCCTAATTTGGAACAATAACTAAACTTTTCAATAACCCAATTTGGAATGATAACTCAATTTTCCAATACCCTAATTTGGAACGATAATTCAATTTTCCAATACCCTAATTTGGAATGATAACTCAATTTTCCAATATCCTAATTTGGAACGATAATTCAATTTTCCAATACCCTAATTTGGAACGATAACACAATTTTCCAATACCCTAATTTGGAACGATAACTCAATTTTCCAATACCCTAATTTGGAACGATAACTCAATTTTCCAATACCCTAATTTGGAACGATACCTCAATTTTCCAATACCCTAATTTGGAACGATAACTCAATTTTCCAATTCTTTAATTTGAAACGATAACTCAATTTTCCAATACCCCTAATTTGGAACGATAACTCAATTTTCCAATACCCTAATTTGGAATGATAACTCAATTTATCAAAACCCCAATATAGAACGAAAACTCAATTTTTCAATACCCTAATTTGGAACGATAACTCAATTTTCCAATACCCTAATTTGGAACAATAGCTCAATTTTCCAATACTCCAATTTGAAATCATAACTAATTTTTCCAATAATAGGGTGATTGAATGTACTATTATTTATTTTCTCAAAACAGACTTAGCCCAATGACATTGAAAAATACAAGAAATGTTAACATTAAAAATAAAATAAAATTATGTATATGCATACATAAATACACACAAACATATGCATACATACACATGTACACATATATTCAAAGTCACTTAAGTATGTTGATGAGTGCTTTCTAACGCGCTCAATCTTAGAAGATAATTTACTTTTGCTTTTGGTAATGTGATATGGAATATGTCAATATCCGAAGCAGTCCCGTTCAGAAGAGTTAAGTCCATTCCAACAGGCATAGCGGCTGGGAGGCCCCGTTCTTGCGTATGTTATTGAGAACAGTTCTTGCCGGCGCAGTCTAGTGTAATTGTTAGGAACATTTAACGCTAATCTTTGTAGTTATGCTGGACAACTCACAACTTCTCGAACAAGTTTGATAACGTAAGAATGACAATATATGTATACGAGTATGTTCCTTTTCGGTAGATATTCGGCATTTGCTAAACACTTCATCGAAAGAACCATTAGTTTGATATCGATCGTGATTTGCGGATTCTGCGCACGAACCGGAGGGATTGCAGCTGGGCAACTTAGAAAGTCTGGAGATTAAACAAAGCTTCAAATTAAGTCTCAACATTATAAACAACCAAGTTTATTACAATAATAGTCCTCCGCTAAATATGTTCCCCATTTAAAAGCCATCATTTTGCCGCCTAGCTACTGTCCTGCCCTTATTAGCCACTTCTCTCCTCCGTCTCTCCTGTATATATTACAATTAGAAAAAATGTATTTTAGACATAATTCAGTTCATCTTCACCTGACGAGGAAGACGGAGATCTTGAAACCGGTAGTGAACTCAAATTAAACAGTAGTTTTCTTCTTTCTCCTTTTGGTTTAGGTCGTATGACCTGTTTGTGATGGCGAGCTGTCCTAGGATGATGATGTCCAGCTGTCCTTTCCCCTTTTCGGCGGCCTTCCTGGTAATCTCCTGCTCTTAGCGATTTTTGCCAGTCTTATATCCTCCATGTGGTCCACATGATCCCTCCAGAAGGGGCGTTCTGCTTCTTCCCCATCTTACTATGTCTTCAACACCACAGATAGACCTTATCGTCTCATTTCTGATCCGATCTCGAAGAGTTCTGCCTGCGATGGAGCGTAGGGTTCTCATTTCTGCACCTCTGAGAAGGTTTTTTTGTCCTGTTGGTATCGGCTCTCACTTCTATCCCATATGCCATGATGGGGCGGACGCATGTCTTATATATCCTGACCTTACTTTCAGTTAGCATGTGTCTGTTTCTCCATATAGTGTCCCGCAGGCAGCCAGCCAAAGCTGCCGCTTTATTAGTTTGTGCTCGTACTTCATTATATGGTATAGGACGTATAGGTCACTGTTGCTGGAGATCTCTACACCTAGGTAAGTGATAAACAGTAGTGAAATTTGACAAACATGGTTATATTTCAGCCCATCCGAACGTAAAGCTGTTCATCTCCCACGGAGGTCTGCTGAGCACCACAGAAGCTGCATCAGCTGGAGTGCCTCTGTTGGCCATACCCATCTTCGGGGACCAGTTCCACAATGCCAAGCTAGCTGAAGAAAGAGGACGGGCAGTCTCTCTTGAACTGAGCCGTCTGAACTATGCTTCGTTCTCTGCAGCAATTAAGGAAATGCTCGGAAATCCCAAGTAAGTCGCTCAATTGATGCACCTCACTTACTCGCAAGCATTTCATTTCGTATTCCCACTGCGAGTAGATCCACAAGACAGCTCAATCCCTTTTATACCCAAATACCCAATACTAACTATAAAATCAACTCTATAATTCGTATGCAAAGACTTGGAAACGAGTTTTGCAACAATTTAGATATTTTTAATATAAGTATATATAGTATTCGCCAGAATATCACAACAATATTTAGAAATAGCTACTAGCTTTGTGCTCTCCTTTATTAATATAAATAACGTAATACAAACAAAACATTAAGGACAATACTTTGCCTCTGGAGTTAAGTAACCCTGCATCAATATGTAGGAAGGTTTCCATTCTGCAAAGCAACTTGCATCTCGTTCTACTAATGAGGCCATGTGTTTTCTATATCTCAATATCTATCCGTAAAATTCCCACAAAATTCTCAAAGATTATTAAATAAATTTAAAACGATGACTATAATTTATTATTACTGCTGCTTTTTGTATCTCCATGTTAGTTTAAGATAAAGTTTTGTCAATAATTTTAAGTACTTGTATAACCTGTCACATGTTCATTTGTATATAAAGACACTGTTGTGTCGTTAAATAAATAAATAAATAAATAAATTTACTGTTTCAAGTCTCGACCAAACTCATAAATAAAGAACAGATTTTTTTTTCAAATAATTATAATTTTAAATATCCAGATCTATCCAACATGCTACTCTGAAGTACATCCCAAATTATAAAAAATACAAACCATCACACCGTTTCCCTTTCTCGGAAGGCAGAGAGGACAGAACGCCATGCGTTCCTACCTCGACATACACATCTGTAGCGACCATGCGTGCGGTCACTGAACCCATTGAGGCGACCCTTGGCCGCTCGGTCATCGAACTAACTCGCATTGTAAGGAATGCGAGACAAGCACTGGGCGACCTTCGCCCGCTCGGTCATTGAACTCACTATTAGCGGAGAACGAGACAGCGACATATCTTCCGCGCTGTCCTACAAAACAATGAATACCCGACTTGTAACAATAAATATATTGTGCGGTGGAAACGAGACGGCGACATATCTCTTGCACCGTCTCGCGCACATTCCAAATATTATAAATACCGACGTTTAATAATAAAATACCTCTTTGCATATTCCGATTTCAAACGAGTTTTACTAAACAAGCGATCATCCTCATCATCTCTCCATTAAGGAACAACCGTTCCTAAACATCCTTAACCTTTTCTACATTTATTCACCTTCTACGACTTCTCTGCCTTTCTACGTTTCCTTCTTTCAAAATAGCATTCACTTGATCCACCAATTCTTTCCTTGTTGCTCTCACATACCTTCCACTCTTATTAAGCACTGCATATTTGAGTGGTGACGTGCCAAACCAGCCTATACAACGAATATGTTGTAATGAGATAATGGACCTCAAAGTCTATGGGTTATTTATTATAAATCAAATGTTGTGTAATTAATGGTTTTTATTCATTGAACAGATACATTCTAAAACTACCGCAATAAATTTTTTTTAAAATTACTAGTATTATGACAAGATTATTTGATGATTCAAGTTTTTTTGTTTGATAGGCAAATTTGGCACAAAAGTATATCACGAAAATCGCTTTGCCAAAAAAATGCTAGATGGCAGCAGTAATACCATTTAGAATGTTGAAGTAAAGGCACTTCTGGCTTATAAAGAATCGTTGTGACTCAAATTTTAACACTAACTCATTTTATTGTTTTGTTGGATAGGCTGATTTGGCTCTATGCCACTCATTTGTTTTTTTAATATTTTTTCATTGATTTGTTCCACACGCCAAAATCATCTCACCGTGCTCTTCTTCAACTTAATTAATTAATCACTTAATTCCGTATTCTGCCATACATTGTCACTCCATGTTTTTTTTTTCAATACACGCATTACTACAACAGAAAATTCTAAAAGCAGACATCACCCTATATCACATCATTGGCAACTCAATTCAAAAGACAATTTTATAAAGTGGCATTCAAAGACCAAAGACACTAACTTGTGGCTCGAACTCACTAATATCAAACAAATTACATCTGGCAGCTACAGCAGCGCCCGAGCGAATCATGTACGAGTACAACAAGTTTTTTTTGTATACAGTATAACCTAGTGGGATTATTGCCATGAGACAATCTTTTCCAACCATCCAGAAAACTGTTTTATAAGTTCTTAAGCGAAAACCAGATTTTTCTGTAAAAAAAACTGGGCTCCAGCAGGAATTGAACCCTCAATATCCAGGTCGGGCGAAAAATATCCCACCAATCAGACTAAGGAAGTCAACACAATGCTAAACACCCTCAATTTTGTGTTTTACTTTTTATACATTTCTTTAAAGAATAGATATTACCGAGGTCACAGGTATCTTTATACCACTGAATACTTAACGGAAAAATGCCTGTGTCATTCGTGGATAGTAGCACAACGTGAAGTTCGAACCAACTACCTTCTGCACGGAAATCCAGCGCATTACTGCGTGGCTATGCACTTCAAATTGAAAAATTATAACTTGGATAGTTCCGATTTGTAATAACAGATGACGCACTATTTTCTTTCATTTTTTTGTTAATCAAATGAGGATTCTCACCCGTAAGATTTATACAAAAATTATATGATATATACAATACAAAAAATGTATAAATCAATGAATACACGAAATAATCTTTTTTTGACATGGCAACTTTTTGTCATCTTTATAAATTCAACAATTTTAAATTTACTCGCTTAAGGTGGGTGGAGGGGGTATTTTACTGTAGAGGCGTGAATTTCGAGCGTTTTTTTCAGACTAAATAAAAAAAAAAGAAAATATGTTTTTCCTATACATTTTCCACAGTTTCTTTATTGATGATTTGAGAATATACAAAAACAAATTTGAAAAAAAAAATTCAAGATATCAGCTGTTATATCTTGAAAGCTGGTCGACATGATTGGAACCCTTTCGTAAATTTGAAACAAAAATCATACACATTTTTTTTATAAAAATTAATGTCGTTATAGTTGGTACCAAACAGAAAAAAAACGTAAAATGGTGGCTGTCTGAAAAAAATTTTTTACTCTTTTTTTCAAGTTTTTAAAAATAATAAAATATTTCAAGGTAGGAACGATAAAAAAACATTTATTAAAGTTTTATACCAAATTTGAAGGCAATCGGTTGGATAGAACTTGAGAGATTATGTCGACCAGGTTGAAAAAAGTAGTTTCGAGAAAAACGCGTTTAAAGTTTTGAGATTATTGTCTGGGTCATACCGATGCAGCTTAATTGCTGCCTCATTTAAATAAAGGCATAAAGACTAAAAAACATATTTTCTACACTAAGAATAAAAACACATAAAGGATGTATAAATATGAATCTATGGTATAATGAGGAGTGTTGCCTAGGCATAAAGTGAGCACTTAACTCAGCCTTTAAAGGTGGTCATAAGTCCACAAAATACCAATTAAAATAGATACCGTCTCCTGTATATCCAAAACAATGAACAATGTTATCAAAAAGTTATTCCGGCCAAAATAAATAATAAAAAATACTGTAAGGAAGCTGCTGATGGATCTCCAGGTAGATTTGATGTCAGAATCCCACTATTAACATTTATTTACAGGTGCGATGTAATGCTGCCTTATTTATAGTTTAGGGAATCGTATGTTAAGGAAGAGATGATGATAGTTGTTGGTTAATAAATAAACTCGTTAAATCACAATGCGGAAAGAGAGAGTGTTTATTGTTATAGTAACGTAGGTATTTATATCTTTTTGGAATGTGCGCGAGAGTGCGCTCGCGATATGCTTACGTCTCGCTTCTGTGAATGCAGAAAACGGTTATTGTCGTATGTAGGTATTCATCTAAATACGGAACTGGTGAGATAGCCGTGGTGCGTTCTCTCTCTCTGGTGTGAGATGCGGTCGCTCGGCCGGCGTCAATGGCCGGCGTGTGACCTTCGGACTGTTTACTATAATTTATCGAGGAATCTGAAGGTCGTTTCATCGGTCATTGACCGTATGTATACGACAATATTCGGAGACGACCGCCACAATAGCTATAACTTCGTAAATATTGTGAATTTAAATTTCCTTTTAAGAACATATTCTTAAAGGTCTAAACTTTAAGTATATGCAAATTTCTAGAGTAAAATTGCCCTTTAACAGCCCCCCCTCCCCTCCCTCACTCCCTTAACAGCGTCAAATAAAATCTTATATTAATTAAATGTCATTTTTTACAGATATAAAATTAATGCAGAAATGATCCATCAAATTTACTTTGACCGTCCGATGCACCCGAAGGACTTGGTGACTTTTTACTCTGAACATGTCATACGCACGGGTGGAGCTAAACACCTCTCGCCACCCGATCTCAACATATTCCAACTTATGTTACTAGATGTCGCTGCAGTAATTTTAATACCATTTATAGCTGTTATATATTTAATAGTAAAATTATGTAAATATTTATGTAGAAAAATAAAAAAAATTAATATAGATAAGAAAAATAAATAATTATAATAAATTAAAGGCAAATTTTATTTTCTACCCATTTATTTCTACTGCTTGATTATGTTGACTTGCTAATGCCAGGGGTTCCCAACATGTGTTCCTCGATAAAATATAGTGTAAATATTTGAGAAAATGTAGCATGGTCCTTTAGGGACTTGTGTTTCGCATAGAAGGATGAGGTTGTTTGAATAAAAGTCGTCGAGATCGGAATAAGTAAAGAGAAAGTTTATTGTAGGCGTCTGTATTTATAATGTATAGAACGGCGCAGAACATGTCGCTGTCTCGCTTCCGCGGGACACATGTTTATTGTTGCACGTTCTATATACATTTCATACTACGGTCTGCAGGAGAGGCAAGAGATATATCGGTGTCTCGCTCTCGCTCTTCGCTACTAGTGAGTTCAATGACCGCGCGGGTGACCTTCGCCCGGCGCCGTCTCGCATTCGCCACTTACAAGTTCAATGACCGCGCGGGCAAGGATCGCCTTGGTGGGTTCAGTGACCGCACGCACGGTCGCTACAGTCCCTGTGACAGTTTACAAATTTGCCCCAATACAATACAACCTTGTAACGACGTTCAGTAATTTTAATTATTTTATCAACTTTAATATAAGCCTCGATTATAATAAATAGCAAGTTATTTAGGTAAATACATTACATAAAACTAACAATAATGACAAATTAATACATCTCGTTACAAATTAGCTAAAATATGGCAGTTTGTTAAAATCAAATAATATTTGGCGGCGTTCGTCAAAAATCTCTACGTTAGTCCGCATTGGCTAGGGATGGGGTACGATAGTTGGATTTTCGATTTTTTTATACCTAAAATTAAATGTTCGTAATTAGAATTATTTCATAGTGGATCTTGGCCTATTTAAAGATAGATACAAACCATACAATACATTAGAAAGTCAGTATAGTGAAAATTAGGAATTAAAACGTCAGTTTAGAGAAAAACAATTTTTCTATTTATAAAAAAAAAAAATTTTACCCCAACCCTTTGAGACAAGACATTTCAAATATCACAGGGACCGTCCTATATTTTCTCAAGTATAGTTATTCGTTTTTGAGGTCTAATCAATACTGTAAAATATGTATAAAATGTATTTAATCTTTCTGTATCTGAGAAAAATAGATGAAAAATCCGTTGTATATAAAGAAAGCAATGCACAAAAATAAATTGTTTATAGTTAAGGCATTAACATTGTGGAAGTTTAAAGACATTGTAATTTGTTTTATCAAACACTGCTTATTCCATTTTATGTAACGGTATAACCCTACCGGTTTCAAAACTTCCACCTCATCTTCAGGGGAGCACAAATAGGACTGAATTCTGTTCGAACTGGTACCGATATATACGCTTCTAATGGTTGGGGGCATTCGGATTGGGGACTGAGGGCTGAGGGAGGCATGGGACGATCTCGGCTAGCAGGTGAGAGATTCATGGTACGAGTATGTGTTTGCCAGATGTTCGTCTCGATGTACTGACTTAGAAATTTCTAGAGCCTCTAATCTATCCAATTTATTTCCGTTACTACTGATACGTAAGAATTTGGCATCATCGTTGGTTATTTGGCATCATCAATCATTGTCACCGTGAAAACCATACTTTTTCTATCGATGATCACATCAATGGGCTCTTTTCCACTCCACCCAGAGCTGTGTTTTCTAACAGGCAAATCTATGCAATTATCTAGGAGTGCCAAGTCAAGAAAATAGATTATAAAAATATATACAAGAACGACTTAGATGAAAACTTTCTTGGAAGAATGCGTTCACTTTAGTTCGTATTTAAAATCTAATTATTACAATGACTTTCTAATACGAGAGCTTAACACGCCATTCAATATCCCTCTTAACTCTTCTATCATCTGAGAAAATACTACCCAAACAACAGAATACCTCAACTTGCTCCAATCTTTCATTATTCACCCACATATCACATTTACTTTTCCTTTCACACATTTCTATCACCATGACTTTGGATATTGCAGCATTCATTCTCAAATCTTTCTCTTCACATATCTCATACAATTCACTTAACAACCTCTCTATTTACTCCTCAATCTCCACTATCGTATCATCCAGGGAATGGCTTAATCAAATGGATGCATGCATTATATATTTCAATCAATGCTAGAATTCTAGAAACACTCCTTGACTGTAGAAAGGCTGCCGTTGAGGTATTGTATAAGTAAAAGGGTTATAGAATGGAGTGCAATAACTATAGACTCATAAGTTAATATGTCTTTCAAGTAAAATTATACAATACAACAAACTTAAATGCATACATTATTCATCTCAGTTCATTTTCTTATCAGTTTTCTCCGCTATCTTAAAAAAATTCCAGAATTTGGTGCAAGGCCAGCACCTTAACAGAAAATACAACTCCAGTATTGAAAGAATTGTGTAAAAACTGGAAATGGTCAAGTATACGTCCAAATTCATGTTTTGATACATCGGCAATACCGGCCCTACGAGGTGCATTGCCCCGCCTGTCCTGACGGAGTGCTCTGCGTAGAATATTATGAGAGCTCGAGGGCTGACTGGCCGATCGTGGAAAAGATTCTTCACGATCGTTGCATTCTGTCTGTACCTGAAAAAAAATATATATATTAACTGTTTCAATGTCAAGGATGGAATTATTCGTGTAATAAGTCCGTACGACACAAGGACACTTTGCATGGATTTCTCTAATTACACAAAGAGGGTCGGCTTCTAACATTGTCTTATTAGTTAGGAAGAATATCAGCCAGGATTCTTCTCATACTGCTAGACGGTGCCGAGACTATATCCACAGTGTCACTCAGTCGGTTCAATATCTCTATACCACGCGTGACTGAGTGTTTGTGTAGCCATGATATTTCTTCTGTAAGTTGGTATGTATCATAGAACAGAGGGTGATTGCTTGCACGACTATATTTATTAGTTACATATAAACTTAGTGTTTCTAGTACAGTGGGACAGTTACGAGTAAATCAACCTTGAAAAATCTTCAGTAGGAATATCGCAATGCATTCTTGCCTTCTTGTTTCGAGGCTTCTATAGTTACACACCGTGAGAAGTTCGACATGGTGAGCATATTTTGGGTAATCCCCCTTTGTTCTGTACCATAGATATCTGAGGATTTTTTTTGATTTTGTTCTATATTATTTTTAAATTTGATCTGATGAGGAGCCCAAACCGTAGATGCATATTCTAATTTGGTTCTAATTAGATAATTATATAAGTTTCGGAGGATATCGGTGTTGTTAAATTCTCTTGATATTTTCATTATAAAACCGAGTAGTTTGTAACAGTCCGATATCAAACGCGAGACATGGTTAACGAACGTGAGTCCGACATCGAAGGTTATGCCCAAATCTTTAAATTCACAAACGCTGTTTAATGCCACTCCTTGTATAGTATACTGATGGTGGATTGGTGAAAATGATCGACTATAGGATACACAGTCGTGTGCATATTGTTAAATACCAATTTGACATATTATTTTGCTATATTTTATAATTAGTACAGATACTGCCATCTCTGTAGAAGATTATGAACATTTTTATCCTTTGTTAAGATGATTTCTAATCGAGATATTGTCATTTTTCTAAAGTGATCCATTTGACTGCAGTCATGTGCCACTAGGGTTGTATTTGCGGCGTTTTATTTTATTTATACATTCAACAGTTCTAACTGAATTTCCAATAATTCATCAGTTATTAGTAACACAATATATTTTGGTATCATTTATTTCATCTGTCATAAAAGTTTATTTAAAATTATGATACTATGTTAATACATTTTGGCCTTTTTATGTTTAAAATCTTTGATAATACAGTATAAACAAGTATTCCTTTTATGAAGAGTCTTTCAAATTGAGCGTTTTTTTTTATTCTTGAATAAAACACAGATGTCGTTGCGAATTTGCCTTGGATAAAACACAGATGTCGTTGCGAAGTTGCCTTCTCAAATGTCTTGTGACATTTGGATAGATGGATAAAAATGGAGTCGTATACAATACAACAACGCGTTCAAATTGTTGGAATTATTTTATGTATTGTAATCTCCGGAAACGGTGATGTTAATTGCCCACCAAGATCATGTGATCTGACACCGTTGGACTATTTTCTCTGTGGTTACGTGAATCGTCAGGTCTATAAAAATGGCCCCCGATCAATTCCTGAGCTGAAGGACGAAATTATTCGCGGTGAGTTAGAATCGCAATTATACCAAAATTTCATCGAAAATTTTGACAAAAGAGTGGACAACTGTGGACCTGCAAGAGGTGGACATTTGGCGGATATTGTTTTTTGTGTTTAAATGTCATACATTATACTTCAATGACCAATAAAAAGTTTTTTGAAATCAAAGCAAATTGTGTGTTTTATTTAAGAATTAAAAAAAAAATTAGCTAAAAAAACGCTCAATTTGAAAGACCCTTTAGACTTTATAGGTGATAAGTTTTCAGTTATATATATCATAACTGAAATTCGTGATTTAAAAATAATGAAATTAAATCCATTAAAAGTTCTTAAAAGCACGTCTCGCAGCGTTCCGTCACCTTAGAATAATGAGCCAAACTTTATTATAAAAAATAAGTTTAAATTAAAATATAATATTACTTGGGGTTGTCCAGCATCTCTCTAAGAGATTCCAGGAATGAATTCTTGTTGAAGGTATCAAAATCCACCTTCATGCCATACCCTTTCTCTACGGCGAGGGCAGTGTTGTGGTGCTGGTCTCCAAAGATCGGCATGGACAGTAGAGGTACTCCGAAGAAAGCTGTCTCCAAACAGGATACGAAACCTCCATGACTGATGAATAGCATTGTGTTAGAATGAGCTGGAATACATATTTGTAAGTTAACACATCAATCAATAAGTACCGATACTAACCAACAGATGGCGCTTTTAATAACAAATCCATACCATTCTCAGTTAGTATCAATCTTTAGAAGTTACGTGTCAAACTTTCATGACATTCCGACATTGTGTCATTGAGTTACAGTGGTTTTAGTGACGCTAGATAAATCGTTCTACACGGCTGGCATAGTTAAAGTTAGGAAAGCGTTGGAATGAATGTGTGGCGTTCGTCGCGGAATATTGTCGCATACATACGGTCAATGATCGATGAGATGACCTTCGCATTCCTCGACAAATTTAAATAAACAGTCCAAAGTTCATACGCCGGCCATTCAAGTCCAAAGATCACCCGCCGGCCAGTCATCCCGTAGCCGAGCGGACCGCACTACATACTAGAGAGAGAACGCACCACGCTGTCTCGCCGGTTCCGTAAATAGATTGTTACCTACATACTAGAATGGACCATTTCTGCATTCACAGAAGCGAGACAGAAGCATATCGCGAGCGCACTCCCGCGCCCATTCTAAAATGTTATAAGTACCCACGTTACTATTAAAATAAACTATTCACTCTCTTTCCGCATTGCGACCTAACATGTTTTATTATTTATCAACAATCATAATCATCATATACCTTTAAGGGACATTCCCTAAAAATGTATCGCTCTTGAAGGAGACTATGTTGATGAATAAAAAAGAATATTGGCAAACAAATGTTGTTTTAGTAGTTAGTCCCGGGACTTATTGATCGATATCTTACTTTTTGTACTTAATGAAAATCACTACACGGTATTGCGTGTATGCTAAGAGTTAAGCCCTTGCCAGGGATGACCCCTCGCGCAGATCTTAACCTTTCCCTTCTTGTGCTAAAAACAACATGAAAAAAAACATCGGCTGACGTTCACAAATCGGGCAAAGCGGCCATCTCTACCGAAAGCCGAGAAGCGAGCGAACTGAGATTCTATTTCTTGCGTTCCCATATACCGAAGTAGAGTGAGAGCGAGACGTGAATAGCGTCGTTTCCTCACCCATAGCGGTTTTTTAGAATGAATATATCTACGTCACACACTGGCACACGTTTGATTGTATTGGTGAATTTATTCTTGATTTCCACAAAATATCTCTGATGTGGCCGATAAGTGCTAATTATTATTAATATTATTTTTTCATTCAATGCGTAAATGTATTACGGAGGAACATCTAAAATCTGAACCTAGTATTTATTATATTTATAGAGATATTAAAGTTTTTAGAAGCAATGTGTACTAGTTACACATCTCAGGGAAGGAAGGATTAATGTAACGTTACATTATATTGCATTATGCCACTTATGTTCTTTTAAATTATGCTATTTTATACCTAAAATAGAGAGTTGTGGCAGCCAAGATCTGATGATCACGTTACTGGGCTTATCGAGCAGATCCCCTTCAAATTTCCACAGCACGAGTTGCTTCAAGGAACCGAGAGCTGCCAGGACTTCCTTCTTCTGATGTTCGGGCATCATGGAGCTCTTCAAATTACTTCCCATGCTGAACAGAATGACTCCATTCTTAGCCTCGTCCATCAGAGTTTGAAGGTCCTAAAATTAAAAAGATATTCCATATGTTATCATAAATGTCTTATCCCTGGCTCCATCCCAACTCACTGTCTGCGAAGACTGTTGGGGTCAGCTCTCCTCGTCCTCAGGTTGTATGCTTTTCTGTCCCGGACAACGTCCCCCAGGCCGTGCCTCTGCATTAGGTTATCTTTTTGCACCACCCATGAATTATTTGGTCTTCCTCTGGTTGTTATTTGAGAAAGATCCATGGAGATTGCCTGGTTCAGAGTGTGATCGGGTGCTCTGCGTCCAACGTGCCCAATACCATCTCAATCGCTTCTTCTCCATCTTGCTGTTGATGTCTGTAACGCCTAGGCTTCCACGAATGCGTGAGCTTTTTATTTTGTCTCTTAGGGACACACCAGCTGACCATCTTAGCATATGCATTTCAGCAGTTTCTAGTTGCCTAAAGTAAGAGTTATACTTCGTCCAGCATTCGGAGCCATAGAGGCGGGTGCGAGTTTGACAATCGTTTGGTATATCATTAGGGACATGTCCCTTAAAGGTATATGATGATTTTAATTGTTGGTAAATAAATAAAATACGTTAAATCGCAATGCGGAAGGAGAGAGTGAATGAATACTTTATTTGATAGTACGTGGGTATTTATAATATTTCAGAATGGGCGCGGGAGTGCGCCCGCGATATACTTGTATCTCGCTTCTGTGCGTGCAGAAATGGTCAATTGAAGTATTGTAGATATCGTAAATAGTATTGTGGGTAATAATCTATTTATGGAACCGGCGAGACAGCGTGATGCGTTCTCTTTCTACTATGGAATGCGGCGCGATGTCCGGCCGCGTCAATGTTTTGGCATGTGACCTTCGGACTGTTAAATATAATTTATCGAGGTGTCCGAAGTTCGTTTCGTCGGTCATTGACCGTATGTATACGACAATATTTAGTGACGACCGTGGTTCCCACAATATGGTATCATAAATTTAAACTAAAGTAATAATTCGCTTTATGTCACTTTGCTTAAACGTTATTTCCTCGTTTGATATAGCACACCAACAATTAGATTTTAATGAAGCCAACACTGTACTATAGTTATTCAAAAATTAATGGTAGACAATGACAAAGCTCTCTCATTCGTATGAGGAACCACAAGAATTAACTGAAAATGTGTACGAGGAAGTCGGCGATGAACACCCAATCCTGTGGCTGTAGATAATGATTGAAGGTAGTCTGGGCACTGATGATTCTTGTTAGTAATTGAGACAACAGGTAGCTTCTTTAGGATGGGCAAACCTCAAACATTTTTGAACGCCCCTTGATGGTCGTAGATAATGATTGAGGATAGTCTAGAAACTGATGGTTGTTGTTAGTAATTAAGTCAATAAGTGGAACATTCGAGGCTTCTTGAGAATGGGCTAACCTCAAACATTGTTGAAAACCCCTTGGTGTTTTGAATAATCTTCTTCTTCCTAGTGTAATTTCAGGATCCCCAACGTTGACTATCACCTGATAGTAAGCATCGTCGTCCCCGGCAGCCCGAAAAAGATCCCCAAAACTTCTTATACCAGTCCAATAACGTATATTGCGGAGCCAAGAGATTTGCGTCCTGCCAACACCTCTTCGACCCTCTATTTTGCCTTGGATGATCAGGTGCAGCAATTTGTATTTTTCTCCTCTCAATACATGACCCAAATAGGACACCTTTCAGATTTTAATATTAGTCAGCAACTCTCTATCAATTTTGGCTCTTTAAAGAACCCTCGTGTTGCTGACCATATCCGTTCAGGGTATCCGTAGCATTCTCCGGTGTATCCACATTTCGAATGTTTCCAGTCGGTTCATACTACCAACTTTGAGGGTCCATGATTCCACTCCATGTAATAACATTGACCAAACGTAGCATTTGACTAACCGTTGTCGAAGTTTCAAGTTTAGATTATCATCGCAGAATATGCTTCTCATTTTGAGATGATTCAATTTTGCACTTGACTTAGGTTTCTGGGTCGAGGTCTTCCACTAGGATACTTTCGAGGTGTTTAAATTTTTTCCCTCTCTATATCAGCATAATAATCTAACATCAGGCAATGACTTGTATCAGTTTCGTTAGCCTTGGAAGATAAATATGTGAGCAGGATGGCAAGTTCGAGTAGCCTGGTTATCTCCGAGGCATTTTATTGATTTATACCTTAGATAGGCATTGGGCAATGGGGTAGCTACCCGATGTCCTGCAGGAATAGGTTCCAAAAAGGATTGAACTGGGGAATTGTCAGGAAGCACGTGCAAAACACTAAGGGTCTACCACTCTTTATGGGACAATGAAGCTGGCTCTGTTAGGCCTCGGCCACACAGGAACCTCGCTTGGTGCTTAGAGCTACGCTACTAGTGACTATAATAGTCACATACACGCTTCTATCGAAAAAAATTGGGTTGGTGATTGTGGGTAAACGGAGGAAGGAGACAACTTCAACAAGCAGCGGGGAAATCTTGGGAATACATGTGTTTGATGATGCCAAATTCTTGCATATCAGAAGTAACGGAAATAACTTGGACAGATTAGAGGCCCTAGAAATTTCCAAGTCAGTGCATCGGGGTGAACATCTGGTAAACACATATATTCCCAAGATCTCACCGCTGCTTGCTGAAGTTGTCTCCTACCTTCCTCCACCCACAATCCCCAACCCGAATTTTTACTGTTAGAAGCGTGTATATTGGTACCATTTCGAACATAATTCAGTTTAATTTATGCACTCCCGATGATGAAATTAAAACCTTGAAACCGGTAGGGTTATACCGTTTTATAAAATGGAATAAATAGTCCTGGACTTAACAGTTGACAAAATTATCGATTTTTTTATACATTATTTATATTGTTTAACATTTTCGTTGTATATAGTACAACCTTGCCATGTGGCAATCTCTTCCAACTAAACAAAAAGATGTTAAAGAAGCGTTAAGTAAAACCAGACTAGAATCTTTTTTTAAATCTGGGTTTCAGCGGGATTTGAACCCACAACATCCGGGCCGGGAGACAGGCGTTTTACCCACTAGGCCACGGAGGTCGATTTATTATAAAAGCATTTACACTGTAGAGGTTAAAAAAAATTGTAATTTTTTAAGTCAAACATTGTTTATTCCTATTAATACTTCTTTTTTTTATTACGAATTTTTATCCGTTTACTTTGCGTATTATTTTTACCTCCATTAACGATAAATAAGAAGTAAACTTGGTCCATAATACTTAGAAATATCTTACTTCTGGCAGTGGTGGAATATCTTTAATGTGGAAGCCTCCGACTTCGATGGAATTGGGTAGAAGAGGTCTGACTGCTCCAACAGCAGGGTGGGAATTGATCAGCACCACGGATATTCTCTTGTGTAACTCTTCCAGAGGCACCATCGCTGCTTCTTCAGGCAAGATGGTCTTATAGAGTTCTTCCTGTCTTGGAATCAATTTCCACCTGGAAAAGACAAAAGAAGAGACAGTGACAACATTCAGTTTTTTGCATTAATTCGTTCCACGTGTTCAAACCATTTCAGAGTGAAAGTTGCTAATTTGCTCAATCACTTTCATTCTACTACAAAGTGTCAATTTGCTCAGTCACAATAGTTCCATTGCAAGGTGTCAATTTGCTCAGTCACAATCATTCTACTACAAGGTGTTAATTTGCTCAGTCACAATAATTCTACTACAAGGTGTTAATTTGCTCAATCACTTTCGTTCTACTGTAAGGTGTCAATATGCTCAGTCACAATAATTTCACTGAAAGGTGTCAATTTGCTCGGTCACAATAGTTCCATTGCAAGGTGTCAATTTGCTCATTCACAATAATTCCACTGCAAGGTGTCAATTTGCTCAGTCACAATCATTCTACTACAAGGTGTTAATTTGCTCAATCACTTTCGTTCTACTGCAAGGGGTCAATTTGCTCAGTCACAATAATTCTACTGCAAGGTGTCAATTTACTCAGTCACAATAATTCTACTACAAGGTGTTAACTTGCTCAATTACTTCCGTTCTACTGCAAGGTGTCAATATGCTCAGTCAAAATAATTCCACTGAAAGGTGTCAATTTGCTCAGTCACAATAATTCTACTGCAAAGTTACAATTTGCACAATCATTTCGTTCTACTGCAAGGTGTCAATATGCTCAGTCACAATAATTCCACTGAAAGGTGTCCATTGGCTCAGTCACAATAATTCAATTTAATTTCAATTTAATTAAGTCAATTTGCTTAGTCACAATAATTCTACTGAAAGGTGTCAATTTGCTCAGTCACAATAATTCCACTGTAAGGTGTCAAGCTCAGTCACAATAATTCCCAGAGAAGAGACCCAGTAAATAGAGGCAGTGCTGTCACTACTTGCTTTAAATATGTAGTGTGGAATAACAACAGGTCTTTAACATAAGTCTTTCTCTACGTTGACTTTTCACTTCCACATGTCAAAGTTAGTACAAGAATACTAGTTTTGGGCATCTGTATAATAAAAACAGCCTTACAATAAAATTAATTGAAACCTTAATTTAAAAAAATCCAAATTATGAAACATTTCACTAAATAGTTCTTCATTTAAAAAATAAATCGGTCAATAATCGGTCAATAATCAATAATAATAAATAATCCAGGAGACAGATACATGATTTCACAGACAATACAATTTACGCCCAGGAGACAGATAAATGATTTCACACAATTTACGTCCAGGAGACACAGATAAATGATTTCACTGACAATACAATTTACGTCCAGGAGACAGATTAATGATTTCACTGACAATACAATTGACGTCCAGGAGACACAGATAAATGATTTCACTGACAATACAATTTACGTCCAGGAGACACAGATAAATGATTTCACTGACAATACAATTTACGTCCAGGAGACAGATTAATGATTTCACTGACAATACAATTGACGTCCAGGAGACACAGATAAATGATTTCACTGACAATACAATTTACATCCAGGAGACAGATAAATGATTTCACTGAAAATACAATTTACGTCCAGGAGACAGATAAATGATTTCACTGACAATACAATTTACATCCAGGAGACACAGATAAATGATTTCACTGACAATACAATTTACGTCCAGGAGACATATAAATGATTTCACAGACAATCTCGTACATACCATCCTATGAGCATCTGGAACATGTAACTCAAAGCATTCATCACCCTTTGCGCGAAGGTCATCAAGTTACCAAAAGAAGATAACACGCTGGGGGCCGTAGTCGGAGACAGGGGGTTCCCAGTCAGCACGGTCAGTCGGCCAGTTAACGACATTGGAGAAACAAGTATTACAGGACAGTCGTATTTCACTCCTAACCTAAAATGTTAACAGAATACCAGTCAAATCTCATAATAACTAATACTAGAGTAACAATTTTTTTGTAGAATTAAATCGAATCAAACAAACGTACGTTATTGTAATTTGTTTAATCAAACATTGTTTATACAACGGTATAACCCTACAAGTTTCAAGGTTTTCACCTCATCACCAAGGGAGCACAAACAAGACTGAATTATGTTCAAACTGGTACCCACATACACGCTTCTAATGGTAAAAAATAAGGTGGGAGATTGTGGGTGGAGGGAGGCAGGAGACAACTTCAGCAAGCAGCTGTGAGATCTTGGGAATGTATGTGTTTACCAGATGTTCGTCCCAATGCACCAACTTGGATATTTCTAGGGCCTTTAATCTTTTTAATTTATTTCCGTTACTACTTAACATAACATATATACAAGAATTTAGTCTTGTTTGTTCTCAACATTTTATAACAGTGGCCTTAATTTTTACAACAAGGGACATTTTTTTATAATACGGGAAAAAAAATATTGTATAACACGGGATAATTTTTTTATGATACGGGTCAATCTTTTTATAATATGGAACAAAAAATTTATAACAAGAGACATTTTTTTTATAACACGGGAAAAAAATTATAACACGGGATAATTTTTTTATGATACGGGTCAATCTTTTTATAATACGGAACAAAAAATTTATAAGGGACATTTTTTTTATAATACGAGATAAAAATTATAACACGGGATAATTTTTTATGATACAGGTCAATTTTTTTATAATACGGAACAAAAAAATTTTAACTAGGGACTTTTTTTTATAATACGGCACAAAAATTATAACACGGGATAATTTTTTTATGATACTGGTCAATTTTTGTATAGTACGGAACAAAAAATTTATAACAAGGGAAATTTTTTTATAATACGGGAAAAAAAATATAACACGGGATATTTTTTTACAATAAGGGTCATTTTTTTTATAATACGGTACAAAATTTTTATAATACGGGACAAAATTTTTATAACACGTGACAAAATGTTCATATTATTTATAGTTAAGGTATTAATACTGTGAAGGTTTAAAGACATTGTAATTTGCTTTATCAAACACTGTTTATTCCACTTTTTGTGACGGTATAACCCTACCGGTTTCAAGGCTTTCACCTCATCATCAGGGGAGCACAAACAAGTCTTGTTTGTGCTCCCCTGATGATGAGGTGAAAGTCTTGAAACCAGTAGGGTTATACCGTTACATAAATTGGAATAAACAGTGTGTGATTAAATTGATTACAAAATGTTTATGTATTCAGGGACCTAATTTTTCTAACATGGAATAAAAAATTTATAACACGGAACAATTATTTATAATACGGGGCATATTGGGTGTTAACATAAATTGTGTCCGTTTTTTTTTTTTCAATTTAAAAATGAGCACCAAAATTAAATCAAAATGGTAAATGTTATATCATGAATAATATGGTTTAAGCGGTCCTCATCGAAGTCCACTGGTCGTCCGGAACGCTCCACGTCTTTCAGGTCGAAATTACCGTCATTGAAACGCAAAAACCATCGACGAGCTGTCCTTTCATTCATAGCATCTTCACCGTACACTTCGCAAATATCGCGAGCAGCTTTGGCAGTTTTATTCCCTCGATTGAACGCGAACAGAAGGAGGTGTCGAAAATGCTCACTTTCGTCTACTTGACATTACATTTTGAAGGCTTGTAATCAAATAAAATAATATATGTAACGTAAAAGCAAACACAATATCTTGTAGAGCAGAAAATTTTCTTTCGAATGACGTATAACCTTTACCATTTTGTTTTACTTTTGATGCTCATTTTTAAATTGGAAAAAAAACGGACACAACTTATTTTAACACCTAATACATAATTTTTATGACTACTTTGTAAGAAAGCTCCTTACCCTAAAAGTGCTTCATTGAAGAAATACTCCATGATGACCAGATCAAACTTCTCCGATGGGTCTGACATTAGCTTGACCATCTCTGAACTGTTGAAGAGCGCTTTTGTCAGTTCCGGGACCCAATTGTTCAGTTCTATGACGGCGGCAAACTTGGACTTGTTGATCATATCAAAATCAACAGCTGAAATACAAAATACAAATATGATTCTGATTTTAAGTTTATTATTATTATAAATGAGTGCTGTATGGCACCGGTACAAAGAACTGTATCATTGGTGGATGGCTGCTGCACAATGCTCGGACAATTCGGGTCACATTCGGAGGCGTAGATCGGTGAAAGAAGGTAGCGGGGTGAAGAGATTCCTCTTAGGCAGGTTTTAGCAGGTCTAAAGTAAAACACCGTAGGTAGAGTGTACTAAGAATATAATTTAATTCAATCGCTTATCGCAAGCGCCATTTTCCGCCAATGCATGCGCTCACACCTCGCGAAATATCACAAATTTCGGGAGTTTGCGCAATGCGGAGGTCGGCCGGCCAGCGATATAGTCTCACGACGACCGTCCATAAGTCTCATTTCCGCTGCGGTCGCGATGCAGCGTGGACCAAATCAAACATAAATATTTACATAAAAATACATACAAAACCAAACAAATATCAAATTGTAACCAAGAATTTACATATCAAAGAAATACACATGTTTTAGGGTGACGCATACGTCCGATACAAGTGCATTGAGAAGAATACATGGAGTGACATGTATGACAGAACACTGAACGAAGTGATTAGGGATGAGTGTGAACTTAAGGTGAGTAAGGTGGAGAAGAGCACGCTCAGATGGTTAAGGCATGTGGAACGAATGAATGAAGAAAGACCAACAAAACAGATATATAGTGCAAATGTGAGTGGAAAGCGTGTGAGAAGAAGATTATAAAAGATTATATATTTAGAAACTTATAAAATATTATAAATTTAACGACACCTATAAACGTGTCTATAAACGGAGCAAAGTCCTATTTATAAAAAACATATCATACGAAATAACCAAAAATATTCCAAATCACATAAAACCAGCTTTTTACACTAATTTTAATATCCGAAAACTCTTATTTAACGGAAAAGGCAAAAATGGAATACTTAGCAACAGTGGTATGTATACACTTTTATGTGCTGACTGTGATAATTTCTATATAGGAAAGACAGGAAGATCTTCTGAAAAAAGATTTCGTGAACACAAATCCGCCTTAACAAATCCTCTAATTTATTCTGAAATGGCTAATCATTGTCACCGTCAAAACCATACGTTTTCTATTGATGATGCCAAATTTTTACATATCAGTAGTAACGGAAATACATTGGACAGATTAGAGACCCTAGAAATTTCTAAGTCAGTACACCGATCTGAACATCTGTTGAACAGTTATATCCCAAAAATCTCTCCGCTCTTGGTCGAAATTGTCCCATGCCTCCCTCCTCCCTCAGCACCCAACCGTTGAAGCGTGTATATCGGTACCAGTTCGAACAGCATTTAGTCTTGTTTGCGCTCCCTTGAAGATGAGGTGTGCACCTTGAAACCGGTAGGGTTATACCGTCACAAAAAAGTGGAATAAACAGTGTTTGATAAAAATAAATTACAATATCTTTAAACCTCCACAACGTTAATGCCTTAACTATAAACAACAAGATATTCTAAAAGTAGGACTCGTAGTAGCAAGTCAGATTAATCGTAGAAATAATATGAGAATGTGTATGGGTGTAGAAGAGGCTAAGGATGTGTGTCAAGATAGGAAAGTCTGGTTGGTTGGTAGATATTGCTACATAGCAATAAGCCCGCCAGGTTGTACTGTATACAACGAAAGTGTAATATATTATACAATACATCTCATCATGCACAATTTTCTATTATGCGTACTTCTAACTTTCCATTTTTCAAAATTTGGTCCATTTGATCCAGCCACGTTTTCCTCGGTCTACCTCTTCCACGTACACCTGACACATCTGATTTGTATACTCGCTTAGTCATTCT
Source organism: Odontocerum albicorne (assembly GCA_949825065.1). Taxonomy (NCBI): domain Eukaryota; kingdom Metazoa; phylum Arthropoda; class Insecta; order Trichoptera; family Odontoceridae; genus Odontocerum; species Odontocerum albicorne. Next base: position 5,486,811 of record OX463863.1, on the reverse strand, counting down.
TTCATCATTCATTCTCTCAACACGTCCAAACCATATTCAAGGTCATTTCTTCGCCTTACTTAAAACATTCATTTTATCCGTACATTCATTTCTGATGTATTCATTCCACATTGTTTCATACATTGACACTCCATAAATTTTCCTTAGTACACGCATCTCTACAACACTAATCTTATTCTTATCCTTCTTCCGTCAAGTATTATATATTATAATTACAATGTTTTATTGTTATTACTTTCATGACCTATAGAGACCGAGCTAATTAAAACCTTGCAGTGGAATTATTGTGACTGAGCAAAGTAACACCTTGCAGTGGAATTATTGTGACTGAGCAAAGTAACACCTTGCAGTGGAATTATTGTGACTGAGCAAAGTAACACCTTGCAGTGAAATAATTGTGACTGAGCAAAGTAACACCTTACAGTGGAATTATTGTGACTGAGCAAAGTAACACCTTGCAGTGGAATTATTGTGACTGAGCAAAGTAACACCTTGTAGTGGAATTATTGTGACTGAGCAAATTAACACCTTGCAGTGGAATTATTGTGACTGAGCAAATTAACACCTTGCAGTGGAATTATTGTGACTGAACAAATTAACACCTTGCAGTGGAATTATTGTGACTGAGCAAATTAACACCTTGCAGTGGAATTATTGTGACTGAGCACATTAACACATTGCAGTGGAATTATTGTTACTTAACAAAATAAAAAGCTCACGCATTCGTGGAAGCCTAGGTGTTGCAGACATCAACAGCAAGATGAAGGAGAGACGATTGAGATGGTATGGGCACGTTAACCTGATGCAGAGGCACGGCCTGGGGGACGTAGTGAGGGACATACAACCTGAGGACGAGGACACCTGACCACAACAGTCTTCGCAGACAGTGAGTTGGGATGGAGCCAGGGAGACGAAGTGGAATTATTGTGACTGAGCAAATTAACATATTGCAGTGGAATTATTGTGACTGAACAAATTGACACGTGGGCCACACAAAACACTCTAGTGGGACCCACGTGACCTGTGGGCCTCGGGTTGGCCACATCTATTCTCGTTCTTCCATTATTCATAGAGATTAGTTATTTATTTGATTTTTTTCAGATTTAAAAAAATACTTTTTATTGTAAATTCTGTCATTGATTGAAACAGTTTAATGAATATAAAGGGTCTTGCATATCAGAAGTAACGGAAATAACTTGGACAGATTAGAGGCCCTAGAAATTTCCAAGTCAGTGCATCGGGGTGAACATCTGGTAAACACATATATTCCCAAGATCTCACCGCTGCTTGCTGAAGTTGTCTCCTACCTTCCTCCACCCACAATCCCCAACCCAATTTTTACTGTTAGAAGCGTGTATATTGGTACCATTTCGAACATAATTCAGTTTAATTTATGCACTCCCGATGATGAAATTAAAACCTTGAAACCGGTAGGGTTATACCGTTTTATAAAATGGAATAAATAGTCCTGGACTTAACAGTTGACAAAATTATCGATTTTTTTATATATTATTTATATTGTTTAACATTTTCGTTGTATATAGTACAACCTGACGCGCTTATTGCCATGTGGCAATCTCTTCCAACTAAACAAAAAGATGTTAAAGAAGCGTTAAGTAAAACCAGACTAGAATCTTTTTTTAAATCTGGGTTTCAGTGGGATTTGAACCCACAACATCCGGGCCGGGAGACAGGCGTTTTACCCACTAGGCCACGGAGGTCGATTTATTATAAAAGCATTTACACTGTAGAGGTTAAAAAACATTGTAATTTTTTAAGTCAAACATTGTTTATTCCTATTAATACTTCATTTTTTTATTACGAATTTTTATCCGTTTACTTTGCGTATTATTTTTACCTCCATTAACGATAAATAAGAAGTGAACTTGGTCCATAATACTTAGAAATATCATACTTCTGGCAGTGGTGGAATATTCCTAATGTGGAAGCCTCCGACTTCGATGGAATTGGGTAGAAGAGGTCTGACTGCTCCGACAGCAGGGTGGGAATTGATCAGGACCACGGATATTTTCTTGTGTAACTCTTCCAGAGGCACCGTCGCTGCTTCTTCAGGCAAGATGGTCTTATAGAGTTCTTCCTGTCTCGGAATCAATTTCCACCTGGAAAAAACAAAAGAAGAGACAGTGACAACATTCAGTTTTTTTGCATTAATTCGTTCCACGTGTACAAACCATTTCAGAGTGCAAGTTGTTAATTTGCTCAGTCGCTTTCATTCTACTACAAAGTGTCAATTTGCTCAGTCACAATAGTTCAATTGCAATGTGTCAATTTGCTCAGTCACAATAATTCCACTGCAAGGTGTCAATTTGCTCAGTCACAATAATTCTACTATAAGGTGTTAATTTGCTCAATCACTTTCGTTCTACTGCAAGGTCTCAATATGTTCAGTCACAATAATTCTACTGCAAGGCGTCAATTTGCTCAGTCACAATAATTCTACTGCAAGGCGTCAATTTGCTCAGTCACAATAATTCCACTGCAAGGTGTCAATTTGCTCAGTCACAATAATTCTACTTTAAGGTGTTAATTTGCTCAGTCACAATAATTCTACTACAAGGTGTTAATTTGCTCAATCACTTTCGTTCTACTGCAAGGTCTCAATATGTTCAGTCACAATAATTCCACTGCAAGGTGTCAATTTGCTCAGTCACAATAATTCTACTGCAAGGCGTCAATTTGCTCAGTCACAATAATTTCACTGCAAGGTGTCAATTTGCTCAGTCACAATAATTCTACTATAAGGTGTTAATTTGCTCAGTCACAATAACTCTACTACAAGGTGTTAATTTGCTCAATCACTTTCGTTCTACTGCAAGGTGTCAATATGCTCAGTCACAATAATTCCACCGAAAGGTGTCAATTTGCTCAGTCACAATAATTCTACTGCAAGGTGTCAATATGCTCAGTCACAATAATTCCACTGTAAGGTGTCAAGCTCAGTCACAATAATTCCACTGAAAGGTGTCAATTTGCACAATCACTTTCGTTCTATTGCAAGGTGGCAATATGCTCAGTCACAATAATTCCACTGAAAGGTGTCAATTTGCTCAGTCACAATAATTCTACTGCAAGGTGTCAATTTGCTGTCACAATAATTCCACTGTAAGGTGTCAAGCTCAGTCACAATAATTCCCAGAGAAGTAAATAGAGTCAGTGTTGTCACTACATGCTTCAAATATGTGGTATGGAATAACAGGGCTTTAACATAAGTTTTTATCTACGTTGACTTTTCACTTCCACATGTCAAAGTTAGTACAAGAATACTAGTTTTGGACATCTGTATAATAAAAACAGCCTTACAATAAAATGAATTGAAACCTTAATTTAAAAAAAAATCCATGATAAAACATTTCACTGAATGGTTCTTCATTTCAAAAATAAATCGGTCAATTTACGTCCAGGAGACAGATAAATGATTTCACTGACAATACAATTTACGTCCAGGAGACACAGATAAATGATTTCATTGACAATACAATTTACGTCCAGGAGACACAGATAAATGGTTTCACTGACAATACAATTTACGTCTAGGAGACAGATAAATTAGGAGTTGTATTGCCGTCTAGGAGACAGCAATAAAATTTACGTCCAGAAGACACAGATAAATGATTTCACTGACAATACAATTTACGTCCAGGAGACAGATAAATGATTTTACTGACAATACAATTTACGTCCAGGAGACAAATACATTATTTCACTGACAATACAATTTACGTCCAAGAGACAGACACAAATGATTTCACTGACAATACAATTTACGTCCAGGAGACATATAAATGATTTCACAGACAATCTCGTACATACCATCCTATGAACATCTGGAACATGTAACTCAAAGCATTCATCGCCCTTTGCGCGAAGGTCATCAAGTTACCAAAAGAAGATAACACGCTGGGGGCTGTAGTCGGAGACAGGGGGTTCCCAGTCAGCACGCTCAGTCGGCCAGTTAACGACATTGGAGAAACAAGTATTACAGGACAGTCGTATTTCACTCCTAACCTAAAATGTTGACAAAACACAAGTCAAATATCCTAATAACGAATACAAGAGTAACAATTTTTTTGTTGAATTAAATCGAATCAAACAAACGTAAGTTATTGTAATTTGTTGAATCAAACATTGTTTATACCGGTTTCAAGGTTTTCAATTCATTATCAGGGGACCACAAACAAGACTGAATTATTTGTAATTTATTTTTATCAAACACTGTTTATTCCACTTTTTTGTAACGGTATAACCCTACCGGTTTCAAGGCTTTCACCTCATCTCCCCTGAAGATAAGGTGTGCACCTTGAAACCGGTAGGGTTATACCGTCACAAAAAAGTGGAATAAACAGTGTTTGATAAAAATAAATTACAATGTCTTTAAACCTCCACAACGTTAATGCCTTAACTATACACAACGTAACAGACTGAATTATGTTCAAACTGGTACCCACATACACGCTTCTAACGGTAAAAAAATCAGGTTGGGGATTGTGGGTGGAGGGAGGCAGAAGACAACTTCAGCAAAGCTGTGAGATCTTGGGAATGTATGTGTTTACCAGATGTTCTCAAGAGGCGAAGGATGTGTAATTAAAATAGGAAAATCTGACGCTCTCTCCTCTCTGCCTACCCCGACGAGGAAAGTATGTGATGGTATGTGTGTATTATAAAACAAAATATAACTAAAAATTTAAACATTGTTTTATTCACTTGAAAAAATATATTTAACTCTGAATGAATCTGGCAAACACATATATTCCAAAAATCTAGCCGCTGCTCGCTGAGATTGTATCTTCCCTCCCTCCACGCACAGTCCCCATGTCGGTATCAGTTCAAACATAATTCTGTCCTGTTTGTACTCCCCTGATGATGAAGTGAAAACCTTGAAACCAGTAGGGTTATACTCGTACCATTATATGAAATGGAATAAACAGTGTTTGATAAAACAAATTACAATGTCTTTAAACCTTCACAATGTTAATGCCTTAGCCATAAATAATAGTATACAACCTTAAGAAAAAATATTAGTCCGACGCCGCGCTTTACACATTCGCGGCAATTAAATGAAACGTATTTTATTTTCATTGATATTACCAACTTATGGAGGTTAAATAAATTATATTAAGACATAATTACACAATTAACGTGATCCGGAGAAATAATAACAAGGTCCGAGAGTCCGGAGAAATAATAACAAGCTCCGAGAGTCCGGAGAAATAATGACAAGGTCCGAGAGTCCGGAGAAATAATAACAAGGTTCGAGAGTCCGGAGAAATAATAACATGGTTCGAGAGTCCGGAGAAATAATAACAAGGTTCGAGAGTCCGGACAGACGGTGCTGAAACATTGAGACCCCGGGTGAAACCCTGAAAGCTGGTCACCCTATATGTGCAGCTTTAGAAACCTTTTTTTTTTGGGAAATCTTGGATGTCGAAGAAACGAAAGATATGTGTCGCGATAAGAAAGTCTGACGCTCTCTCCTTTATGCCTACCCCGATAGGTAAAGCGGCGAAATGGTATGTTTATATCGTCGTTGTTCTGCGAAAAGTATTTCAGTCCTTTTTTGCTTAAAATGACTTTATGATGCCATTTGAACAGCTTAAAATAAAAATATCTACACGTGGAAAAAACATTTATGGTATATCCAAAAGTTATATGGTTTCGCTGTTATGAAAACATTATCAAGCAATTATCCCGAAGCAATTCCATAGTTGGTATTCCTCCCTGCCAACCAGCGCAAGAGTTCATGGCTTAATAAAGCACGATACATCAAGTCATTCGGAATAGACAATAAAATAATATAGAAAAAACAATATTTTATAAGCGTTTCAGTCACCTTTTTACAGTTGTTTTCACCGAGAAGGATTCAGTCCAAAACAGGTGTCCGTATTTATAATGTTTAGGTAATATATTTTTAAGTTACTCATTTTTTAATGTAGTTATTCTTCTAAATAAATAAACAGTCTTTAAATAACATCTCTTTGTATTTAATTTTATTAAAAACTTGATTTCACATCGCCTCCCGAAACTTAAATTGCATTCATCTCAAAACTCAATATTTGGACAAATCTCAATATTTGGACGTTATAGATGCAATACTATATATGTTAAGATATCCATTTTGATTGAGAAAGATTGCCGTCAGCCATCTTGTGGACGGAATGCGCATGTGCGTTATTGATTTATCGTGTGCACCTGTTGCACACAGGATGCACACAATATTGACATATCATTCTCAAACAAACAATGGCAAGGAGATTCCAGACCCATGACTGCTATTTATAGCAATGCGTTAGAATATTTTTGAAGTGAAACTTGTATCTCTATGCGGTAGGGCAAATTTGACTGAACGTCACGAAAAGTGAAACGGTGTCTTATATTATTATTAGTATTTATTATTATTAAATATTTTATTTATTAATAAATTATTATTAATTATTTTAGTATTAATGATTATTTACTATTAATAATAATTAATATTATTTTAATATTATTATTATTAAAATTATTATTATTTATAATTAAAATAATTATTCTTTATTATAAAAATTATTATTATATATTATTAAAATCATCATCATTTTTATTAAAATTATTATTATTTACTATTAAAATTATTATTATTAAAATTATAATTATTTATTATTAAAATTATTATTATTTATTATTAAGAATTTAAAAAAAAAATTTTTTGTTATATATTATTAATATATTTAATAATTATTAATTTTATTTGACACCAAATTATCTAATTTTATTTTATTTAATATATATTTTAATATATCATTTATATTTAATTTATAATTATAATAATGTATATATTATATTATTATAATATTAATAATTATATTAGTATTATATTAAAATTAATCATAATTTAATTAATTAATAATGTAATATTATTAATTAATCATAATTTAATTAATTAATAATATAATATTATTAATAATATAAGTAATAAAAATAACATAATAATAAATAAATAATTATGTAAATAAATTTTATTATTATTTATTTAATATAAAAAAATATGACTTTAATATTATTAAATGTATCATGTTATTTTTATTTATTATTAAAATTATTATTATTTATTATTAAAAATTTAAAAAAAATATTTTTGCTATATATTATTTTTATATTAATATATTTAATAATTATTAATTTTATTTTACACTAAATTATCTTATTTTATTTAATATTTATTTTAATATATAATTTATATTTAATTAATAATTATAATAATGTATATATTTTTTTATTTAAATATTGTTAATTATATTAGTATTATATTAAAATTAATCATAATTTAATTAATTAATAATATAATATTATTAATAATATAATAATAAATAAATAATTAAATAAATTTAATTATAATTAATTTAATGTAAAAAAAATTTAATATTATTAAATGTATCATGTTATTATTAAAATTATTATTTATTATTAAAATTATTATTTATTATTATAATTATCATTGTATCCATATTTCATACATTGATACTATACATTTTTTTCTTAGTGCATAACGCATATCTACAGTATAAACATAAACAATTTATGTATTTATATATAACTTACTCAACAGTTCTTCTTTGTGGTATGTCTTCACTAGTTATAACTTTAGCAATCCAAGCACAGTAAATGCGAACGAATTGGCGAGAGTCCAAAACGGGATAGGTACTGGTCAAAGCTATCAGGAGTTTCTGTCTGAGACTATAAACTTTATAAAACGATGACCGAATCCACCTGCCTGTAGAAAATCAATTAAAGCCGAGCCAATCAAAACGCGTAGAATAGAGCGTCGAAAGATGTTCTGCGCAGTAGAAACCCGCGAAATTTAAATTTTCTTGAAATTTTTTCGATAGAAGACAGTGAAGAAGGTATTATTAAAAAAAAACACATGTCCGCTAAATCAGAATGTTAGGAAATCGCGAAAAAAAAACGATTTGCATTAAAAATATATGACTTAATAATTCATTGTAAAAATATCTGAACTCTTTAAAATCGCTTAGGCCGTGGCCACACAGGAAAGAGCCTCGCTTGATGCTTAGAGCTATATACATATCCTGGTGAACCAACGTATCGCAGTGGTCAGACTGCACGCTTCGCGCCACTTTACATGACGATTAGTCACCTAGTGAATCTCCTAGCGAACAGACGTGTTGGTTAATTTACAAGATGGCGGAAGTTTTAATAACATTTGTGTATAAAAGGGAGCCTTTGTGGGACCCATCGAGCAAATTATACAAAAATGTACCCGTAATAAAATCACTTTGGAATGAAGTTGCGCAGGAAGTAAATAAAGATAAGGTAAGTTGTAATGGAATTGGTTAGTTTTGAGAGTGGCATCGTGTGTTGACTCAACCGGTCCCGACTGTCAAATGAATTTGTGCGTAGCACTTTGGTGTGACCATGAATGAAGTCACCTAGATTAGCGCCTAACGAAACATATTGGTGTGGCCTCGGGCTTAAAGTGACTTGATTTGTTGTTTAAAATCAAATTATAATAATTAAAATACGAGTAGTTATTCTAGTTTAAAATATGGACATGATCCTTTTTGTAAGAACAATTCTACTTTCATCTTTTTTTATTGAACAGCTCTGGGACATGATGGTTTTTGATCCATTTCAAAAATATTATACAACTGTTGGTTAAAAAATAATCAAAAAATAATTGGGTCGAGTAATTTATTTTTATTTTCATCAAATGGAATAAATAAAATGCTACAAAATAAAATACTATCACCTGAGAGTAAGCATCCTTGTCCCCGGCAGCCCTAAAAAGATCCCCAACACTCTTTATACCAGTCCAATCACGTATATTGCGGAGCCAGGAGATTTGCCTCCTGCCAACACCTCTTCGACCTTCTATTTTGCCTTGGATGATCAGGTGCAGTAATTTATACTTTGCTCCTCTAAGTACATGACCCAAGTAGGACACCTTTCGGATTTTAATATTAGTCAGCAACTCTATCAACTTTGGCTCTTTGAAGAACCCTCGTGTTGCTGACCATATCCGTCCAGGGTATCCGTAGCATTCTCCGGTGCATCAACATTTCGAATGCTTCCAGTCGGTTCATACTACCAACTTTGAGGGTCCATGATTCCACTACATGTAATAACATTGACCAAACGTAGCATTTGACTAACCGATGAATTTGCTGGTGTGCAATGGCTCACTTTTTTAAAGCAAACTCCACGGTACAGCTTCGCTTTCCAGATGAATTGACGTTGGAAGGACGAGGGGATCCTCGACTACGAGGTCCAGCAACGAACGATGACATATCCAAAATAAGCTGATTGATTGGAAAAATGGTTATACCTATGGTATATAGCAATAAGCCTGCCAGATGTACTATGTAAATCCTCTTCTTCTTCTTAAACTTTCTGTACTCTCAAGAGTCTGTTACTGCAGGATTGTCCTCCTGTGATGCTGAGCTCCAGCTATCTCTCCATCGTTTCGGGGGTCTCCCTGGCGGACGCCGTCCATCCGGCACCCCATGCAGAGCTATGTATACAATTCTTGTGGAATTCATTCTCTGTACATGTTGGTACCAGTATCGTCGACGCTGTCGTCCCCATCTAACCACATCTTGGACATCACAGACTTCTCGGACTATGTACGAGTAAATCTGTGTACACAAAATCATTAGAATAAATAAAGTCAAGATTGGCACTAGCGAACCAGTGTGCGCAATTATTTTACATACCTAGTTGGTAAAACGCTTGTTATCCAAGCTGATAAACACAGGTTCGATTCTCGTCTGGTTTTTGCAAAAGACTTCGTTAATATATTTTTGATTGGTTTGATTGGTTTAGCGGAATGGTTCTTATTCGAAGAGATGATGATAGTTGTTGATAAATAAAATAATTTGTTAAATCGCAATGCGGAAAGAGAGAGTGTTTATTTTTATAGTAACGTAGGTATTTATATGTTTTTGGAATGTGCACGAGAGTGCGCTCGCGATATGTTTCTGTCTCTCTTCTGTGAATGCAGAAATGGTTTATTGTCGTATGTGGGTATTCATCTAAATACGGAACTGGTGAGATAGCCGTGGTGCGTTCTCTCTCTCTGGCGTGTGGTGCGGTCGCTTGGCCGGCGTCAATGGCCGGCATGTGACCTTCGGACTGTTTACTATAATTTATCTAGGAATCCGAAGGTCGTTTCATCGGTCATTGACCGTATGTATGCGACAATATTCAGCGACGACCGTGGACCCCTACCAGATTGTCATAGTACACTCGCCAAATTATACTGTACAAGTATAATATTATCATTTCGGAAAATTTTGGTTTTGATTCTAAGAGATTGATTGCTACATAACAAGAAATCGCCATGTTTTAATGAATACAGCAAAAGCGTAATACTTATACGAGTGGCATAGAGCCAAATCAGCCTATCCAACAAACCAAAAAAATGCGTTTTTGTTGAAATTTGAGTCACATAACGTTTCTTTATAAGCCAGAAGTGCCTATACTTCAAAATTCTAAATGTTAGATACTACTGCTGCAATCTATCATTTTTTTTTGCAAAGCGATTTTCGTGATTTACTTTTATGCCAAATATGCCTATCAAACAAAAAACTTTAATCGTCAAATAATCTTGATTGCTACATAGCAAGAAATCGCCATGTTTTAATGAATACATCAAAAGCGTTATACATGTATGAGTGGCTTAGAGCCAAATCAGCCTATCCAACAAAACAAAAAAAATATTTTGTTGAAATTTGAGTCACATAACGTTTCTTTATAAGCCATAAGTGCCTATACTTCAAAATTCTAAATGTTAGGTACTACTGCTGCCATCTATCTTTTTTTTTGGCAAAGTGATTTTCGTGATATACTTTTATGCCAAATATGCATATGTTGTGTAATCAAATGTTGTGTAATTAATATTTTTTTATTCATCTGTTCAGTGAATAAAAAAATATTAATTACACAACATTTGATTTATAATAACCCATAGACTTTGAGCTCCATTATCTCATTTCAACATATTCGTTGTATAGGCTGGTTTGGCACTTCGTCACTCATATATACCTTCTTAACTTTTCCCTGTTGGGCTGGACAGAAAGACAGAGCGCCAGACTTTCCTATCTCGACACACATCCTAAGCATCCTCCACATTCATACACCTTCTACGATATCTTTGACTTTCAATATTAACTTCTTTCAAAATTTTATTCAGTTGATCCAATCATACTTTCCTTGGTCTTTCTTTCATAAGTCTTCCACTACTCACATTTACAATATATTAGGTGTACAAATAAGTTTCCGCCGTTTTTTATCAAAAATTGGGCATTTATTGTGAAAGAACGGAACCTCATGTTTTATTCGAAGTATTGCCCATCGCTTGCCACTACCTTTTCCCATCTTTCTGGCAGCATACGGATACAGCGTCGGAAGAATGCTTCATCTTTTGAGGCTATCCACGAATCGACCCAATTTTTGGTATCTTCATATGATGTGAAGTGCTGCTCAGACAGGTCATGCGTCATCGATCGAAACAAGTGAAAATCAGAAGGAGCAATGTCTGGTGAATACAGCGGGTGGGGTAAAACTTCCCAATTGATTGTTTCCAAAAAGGTTTTGACCGGCGCCGCAACATGTGGACGAGCATTATCATGCAGGAGAATAATTTTGTCGTGTCTGGAGTAGCAGTGGGCGCGCTTTTCCTCGAGTGCTCGACTCAATCTCATCAATTGTGCTCGGTAGACAGCCCCAGCAATGGTTTCGTTCGGTTTGAGCAACTCATAATACACGACACCAAGCTGATCCCACCAAATACACAACAAGAGTTTTTTTCCATGAATATTTGGCTTAGCTGTAGATGTTGAAGCATGGCCAGGGGTTCCCCATGATTTCTTCCTTTTTGGATTATCATAGTGGATCCATTTTTCATCACCAGTGACTATACGGTGCAGAAAACCCTTTCGTTTATGCCTGGCAAGCAGCATTTCACATGTGGAAAATCGGCGTTCAACGTTTCTCGGTGTCAGTTCATATGGAACCCAATTTCCTTGTTTTTGAATCATTCCCAATGATTTCAACCTATGTGAAATTGCTTGTTGAGTCACTCCTAATGTAAGTGCAAGTTCTTCTTGCGTTTGGCACGAATCTTGATCCAATAATACTTCCAATTCCGCGTCTTCGTACACTTTCGGCCTTCCGCTACGTTCTTTGTCTTCGAAGTCAAATTCACCGTTCTTAAACTTTTGAAACCACTCACGACAACTTCTCTCACTTAAGGCAGCCTCACCATATGCTTCTACAAGCAATCGATGCGCCTCAGCTGCAGATTTCTTCAAATTGAAGAAGTAAATCAAAAGTTCCCGCAAATGACGCTTATTCGGCTCAAAACTTGACATTTTCGAACACAAAAAAATATGTTATACTGATAAAAATTCACTAATATTTCAAGGTCATGTTGTTGACAGATGTCCAACCTTACGATAATGACATTTTACATCTGACAATTTTAACCATAACTTACTGGTGGCGCCAACTTTTGTCAAACGGCGGTGACTTATTTGTACACCCAATATATCTATTTTGTTAATATTTCTTTATTCATTCGTCTCACATGTCCAAACCATCTCAACGTAATCTTAATCTTACTTAACCCTTCCTGTCCTGTGATGTGTAACTAGTACACATTGCTTCTAAACACTTTAATATCTCTGTGGGGAACCACGGTCGTCGCATGATATTGTCGCATACATACGGTCAACGACCGATGAAACGACCTTCGGATTCCTCGATAAATTATAGTAAACAGTCCGAAGGTCACATGCCGGCCATTGACGCCGGCCGAGCGACCGCACCACACGCCAGAGAGAGAGAACGCACCACGGCTATCTCACCAGTTTCGTATTTAGATGAATACCCACATACGACAATAAACCATTTCTGCATTCACAGAAGCGAGACAGAAGTATATCGCGAGCGCACTCTCGTGCACATTCCAAAAACATATAAATACCTACGTTACTATAAAAATAAACACTCTCTCTTTCCGCATTGCGATCTAACGTATTTTATTATTTATCAACAAATCATCCTTATCATCTCTCCCATAAGAACCATTCCGCTAAATCTCTATAAATATAATAAATACTGGGTTCAGATTTTAGGTATTCCTCCGTAATACATTTACGCATTGAATGAAAAAAATAATATTAATAATAATTAGTACTTATCGGCCACATCAGAGATATTTTGTAAAAATCGGGAATAAATTCACCAATACAATCAAACGTGTGCCAGTGTGTGACGTAGGTATATTCATTCTAAAAACCGCTATGGGTGAGAAAGCGACGCTATTCACATCTCACTCTCACTCTACTTCGGTATGTAGTAACGCAAGAAATAGAATCTCAGTTCGCTCGCTTCTCTCTCTTCAATAGCTCTCGGGCATCCATTTGAGGTGGCCTCTTCGCTTTTTTTATGAACGTCGGCCGATGTTTTTTTCATGTTTTCAGCAATTAAATTTCAATTATTGTCGCTCTATTTTACATGTGTATTGAATACACAGCACCGGAACGCGAAGATTTTTATTAGCACAGGAAGGGAAAGGTTAAGGAAAAATCATACTGGAATCATTGATCCAACAAAAATCGAACCCGTGACCTCCGGGCTGAGAAACAAACGTCTAACCTTCAAGGCCACGGATTGGCTTATGATACCGACATTTGTCGCTTTATAAAAAACATGTATAGAAAAAGAAACAATTTATTTTGATAATATATTATTTTACAAATCTACTCCGTCAATTTTTCTTTTGCTTTTTCTCTTTTCCATCCTTCTTAGAACAGAGACAAGTCCAGCATGTCTTCACAGTGAAGGCTGCAATGGCCAGTGCAAGAAGCACGGGAAGAGACAGGAGCAAGACGACATCGAGGAGAAGAGTTTGTGCCAGACATAAGTCTGGTTGCGAGAGGTGCTTTGCCCCGTTGGTCCTGATAGAGTGCTCTGCATAGAAGACCACAAGATCCCTGGGGCTGACTGGTCGGTCGTGGAAAAGTGATTTCACTCTTTTTGCGTTTTGTTCGTATCTGAAATAAAATAATAATAATAAAAGGACAAGTTATGTTAAGTTATATTGGGTTACGTTGCGTTACTCGACGTTATAATGCGATACATTATGTTACGTCACGTGACATTGTGTTTCATTACGTAGCATTCATTTATTATAAGTAACTTTGCATTACACACCGATGTATACTATGTTACGTCACGTGAAATTGTGTTCATTAACTAGCATTAATTTATTATGAGTTACTTTGCATTACACAGCAAAAGACATTAGGTGACGTTACGTTACATTTATGTTTCATTACGTAGCATTAATTAATTATGAGTTACTTTGCATTACACACCGATATACACTATGATATGTCACGTGACATTGTGTTCATTAAGTAGCATTAATTTATTATGAGTTACTTTGCATTACACAGCAAAAGACATTAGGTGACGTTACGTTACATTTATGTTTCATTACGTAGCATTAATTTATTATGAGTAACCTTGCATTACACACCGATATACACTATGTTACGTCACGTGACATTGTGTTCATTAAGTAGCATTAATTTATTATGAGTTACTTTGCATTACACACCGATATACATTATGTTACGTCACGTGACATTGTGTTTCATTACGAAGCATTAATTTATTATGAGTTACTTTGCATTACACACCGATGTACATTATGTTATGTAACGTGACATTGTGTTTCATTACGTAGCATTAATTTATTATCAGTTACTTTTCATTACACACCGATATACTCGTACATTACGTTACGTCACGTGACATTGTGTTTCATTACGTAGCATTAATTTATTACAAGTTACTTTGCATTACACACCAATCTACATTATGTTACGTCACGTGACATTGTGTTACATTACGTAGCATTCATTTATTATAAGTTACTTTGCATTACTCACCGATATATGTAACATTATGTTACTTCACGTGACATTGTGTTTCATTACGTAGCATTCATTTATTATAAGTTACTTTGCATTACTCACCGATATATGTAACATTATGTTACTTCACGTGACATTGTGTTTCATTACGTAGCATTCATTTATTATTAGTTACTTTGCATTACTCACCGATATATGTAACATTATGTTACTTCACGTGACATTGTGTTTCATTACGTAGCATTCATTTATTATAAGTTACTTTGCATTACTCACTGATATACATTATGTTACGTCACGCGAAATAATGTTTCATTACGTAGCATTCATTTATTATTAGTTACTTTGCATTACTCACTGATATATGTAACATTATGTTACGTCACGTGACATTGTGTTTCATTACGTAGCATTCATTTATTATAAGTTACTTTGCATTACTCACTGATATACATTATGTTACGTCACGTGACATAATGTTTCATTACGTAGCATTCATTTATTATAAGTTACTTTGCATTACTCACTGATATATATAACATTATGTTACGTCACGTGACATTGTGTTTCATTACGTAGCATTCATTTATTATAAGTTACTTTGCATTACTGACTGATATACATTATGTTACGTCACGTGACATAATGTTTCATTACGTAGCAATCATTGATTATTAGTTACTTTGCATTACTCACTGATATATGTAACATTATGTTACGTCACGTGACATTGTGGTTCATTACGTAGCATTCATTTATTATAAGTTACTTTGCTTTACTCACTGATATACATTATGTTACGTCACGTGACATAATGTTTCATTACGTAGCATTCATTTATTGTTAGTTACTTTGCATTACTCACTGATATATGTAACATTATGTTACGTCACGTGACATTGTGTTTCATTACGTAGCATTCATTTATTATAAGTAACTTTGCATTACTCACTGATATACATTATGTTACGTCACGTGACATAATGTTTCATAACGTAGCATTCATTTATTATTAGTTACTTTGCATTACTCACTGATATATGTAACATTATGTTACGTCACGTGACATTGTGTTTCATTACGTAGCATTCATTTATTATAAGTTACTTTGCATTACTCACTGATATACATTATGTTACGTCACGTGACATAATGTTTCATTACGTAGCATTCATTTATTATAAGTGACTTTGCATTACTCACTGATATATGTAACATTATGTTACGTCACGTGACATTGTGTTTCATTACGTAGCATTCATTTATTATAAGTTACTTTGCATAACTCACTGATATACATTATGTTACGTCACGTGACATAATGTTTCATTACGTAGCATTCATTTATTATTAGTTACTTTGCATTACTCACTGATATACGTAACATTATGTTACGTCACGTGACATTGTGGTTCATTAAGTAGCATTCATTTATTATAAGTTACTTTGCTTTACTCACTGATATACATTATGTTACGTCACGTGACATAATGTTTCATTACGTAGCATTCATTTATTATTAGTTACTTTGCATTACTCACTGATATATGTAACATTATGTTACGTCACGTGACATTGTGTTTCAGTACGTAGCATTCATTTATTATAAGTTACTTTGCATTACTCACTGATATACATTATGTTACGTCACGTGACATAATGTTTCATAACGTAGCATTCATTTATTATTAGTTACTTTGCATTACTCACTGATATATGTAACATTATGTTACGTCACGTGACATTGTGTTTCATTACGTAGCTTTCATTTATTATAAGTTACTTTGCATTACTCACTGATATACATTATGTTACGTCACGTGACATAATTTTTCATTACGTAGCATTCATTTATTATTAGTTGCTTTGCATTACTCACTGATATATGTAACATTATGTTACGTCACGTGACATTGTGTTTCATTACGTAGCATTCATTTATTATAAGTTACTTTGCATTACTCACCGATATATGTAACATTATGTTACTTCACGTGACATTGTGTTTCATTACGTAGCATTCATTTATTATAAGTTACTTTGCATTACTCACTGATATACATTATGTTACGTCCCGTGACATAATGTTTCATTACGTAGCATTCATTTATTATTAGTTACTTTGCATTACTCACTGATATATGTAACATTATGTTACGTCACGTGACATTGTGTTTCATTACGTAGCATTCATTTATTATGAGTTACTTTGCATTACACACCGATGTACATTATGTTACGTCACGTGACATTGTGTTTCATTACGTAGCATTAATTTTTTATAAGTAACTTTGTATTACACAGCGAAATACATTAGGTTGCGTCACGTGACATTGTGTTTCATTACGTGGCATTCATTTATTATAAGTAACTTTGCATTACACACCGATATACATTATGTTACATCACGTGACATTGTGTTTCATTACGTAGCATTAATTTATCATGAGTTACTTTGCATTACACACCGATGTACATTATGTTACGTCACGTGACATTGTGTTTCATTACGTAGCATTAATTTATTATAAGTTACTTTACATTACACACCGATATACATTATGTTACGTCACGTGACATTGTGTTTCATTACGAAGCATTAATTTATTATATGTTACTTTGCATTACACAGCGAAAGACATTAAGTTAGGTCACGTTACATTTGTGTTTCATTACGTAGCATTAATTTATTACGAGTTACTTTGCATTACACACCGATATACACTATTTTACGTCACGTTACATTGTGTTTCATTACGTAACATTAATTTATTAAGAGTTATTTTGCATTACACATCGATATACATTATGTTATGTCACGTGACATTGTGTTTCAGTACGTAGCATTAATTTATTATCAGTTACTTTGCATTACACACCGATATACATTATGTTACGTCACGTGACATTGTGTTTCATTACGTGGCATTCATTTATTATACGTTACTTTGCATTACTCACTGATATATGTAACATTATGTTACGTCACGTGACATTGTGTTTCATTACGTAGCATTCATTTATTATAAGCTATTTTGCATTACTCACCGATATATGTCACATTATGTTACTTCACGTGACATTGTGTTTCATTACGTAGCATTCATTTATTATAAGTTACTTTGCATTACTCACTGATATACATTATGTTACGTCCCGTGACATAATGTTTCATTACGTAGCATTCATTTATTATTAGTTACTTTGCATTACTCACTGATATATGTAACATTATGTTACGTCACGTGACATTGTGTTTCATTACGTAGCATTCATTTATTATGAGTTACTTTGCATTACACACCGATGTACATTATGTTACGTCACGTGTCATTGTGTTTCATTACGTAGCATAATTTTTTTATAAGTAACTTTGTATTACACAGCGAAATACATTTGGTTACGTCACGTGACATTGTGTTTCATTACGTGGCATTCATTTATTATAAGTTACTTTGCATTACACACCGATATACATTATGTTACATCACGTGACATTGTGTTTCATTACGTAGCATTAATTTATTATGAGTTACTTTGCATTACACACCGATGTACATTATGTTACGTCACGTGACATTGTGTTTCATTACGTTGCATTCATTTATTATAAGTTATTTTGCATTACTCACCGATATATGTAACATTATGTTACTTCACGTGACATTGTGTTTCATTACGTAGCATTCATTTATTATAAGTTACTTTGCATTACTCACTGATATACATTATGTTACGTCCCGTGACATAATGTTTCATTACGTAGCATTCATTTATTATTAGTTACTTTGCATTACTCACTGATATATGTAACATTATGTTACGTCACGTGACATTGTGTTTCATTACGTAGCATTCATTTATTATGAGTTACTTTGCATTACACACCGATGTACATTATGTTACGTCACGTGACATTGTGTTTCATTACGTAGCATAAATTTTTTATAAGTAACTTTGTATTACACAGCGAAATACATTAGGTTACGTCACGTGACATTGTGTTTCATTACGTAGCATTCATTTATTATAAGTTACTTTGCATTACTCACCGATATATGTAACATTATGTTACTTCACGTGACATTGTGTTTCATTACGTAGCATTCATTTATTATAAGTTACTTTGCATTACTCACTGATATACATTATGTTACGTCCCGTGACATAATGTTTCATTACGTAGCATTCATTTATTATTAGTTACTTTGCATTACTCACTGATATATGTTACATTATGTTACGTCACGTCACATTGTGTTTCATTACGTAGCATTCATTTATTATGAGTTACTTTGCATTACACACCGATGTACATTATGTTACGTCACGTGACATTGTGTTTCATTACGTAGCATTAATTTTTTATAAGTAACTTTGTATTACACAGCGAAGTACATTAGGTTACGTCACGTGACATTGTGTTTCATTACGTGGCATTCATTTATTATAAGTTACTTTGCATTACACACCGATATACATTATGTTACATCACGTGACATTGTGTTTCATTACGTCGCATTAATTTATTATGAGTTGCTTTGCATTACACACCGATGTACATTATGTTACGTCACGTGACATTGTGTTTCATTACGTAGCATTAATTTATTATAAGTTACTTTACATTACACACCGATATACATTATGTTACGTCACGTGACATTGTGTTTCATTACGAAGCATTAATTTATTATATGTTACTTTGCATTACACAGCGAAAGACATTAAGTTACGTCACGTTACATTTGTGTTTCATTACGTAGCATTAATTTATTACGAGTTACTTTGCATTACACACCGATATTCACTATGTTACGTCACGTTACATTGTGTTTCATTACGTAACATTAATTTATTAAGAGTTATTTTGCATTACACATCGATATACATTATGTTATGTCACGTGACATTGTGTTTCATTACGTAGCATTAATTTATTACAAGTTACTTTGCATTACACACCGATATACATTATGTTACGTCACGTAACATTGTGTTTCATTACGTAGCATTAATTTATTATAAGTTACTTTACATTACACACCGATATACATTATGTTACGTCACGTGACATTGTGTTTCATTACGAAGCATTAATTTATTATATGTTACTTTGCATTACACAGCGAAAGACATTAAGTTACGTCACGTTACATTTGTGCTTCATTACGTAGCATTAATTTATTACGAGTTACTTTGCATTACACACCGATAAACACTATGTTACGTCACGTTACATTGTGTTTCATTACGTAACATTAATTTATTAAGAGTTATTTTGCATTACACATCGATATACATTATGTTATGTCACGTGACATTGTGTTTCATTACGTAGCATTAATTTATTATCAGTTACTTTGCATTACACACCGATATACATTATGTTACGTCACGTGACATTGTGTTTCATTACGTGGCATTCATTTATTATAAGTTACTTTGCATTAAACGCCGATATGTTGGGTGTTAACATAAGTTGTGTCCGTTTTTGTTTTCAAATTTAAAAATAAGCACCAAAAGTAAAACAGTTGTCGAACTGTTACGTTCCCAATTATTCAGAAGAATAAAGAGAACGGTTGAAGATCAATCAGTACGAAGTTATTAAGTATATGGACGTCTCCTATACGAAGTTCCTTTCGAAGAATGATCCTCGTAGAGGGCTATCGGTAGATAGAACTCTGTTGTGAATAACTCGTCAGGTAGTTATTCGTTTTAGGGATGCAGTGATGACCAAAGGTAGCGATGATACTTGATTCAAAGTGAAAGATTGAAGTTTCAATGTAAAGATGTTTTATTGATTTCAAAACGAACACACAGTATAGTACAGTATTAACAGTAGTGAAGACAAAGTTATAAGACGGGGAACTGAAGGAGGTACCCGTATATATACCCGAAAGCAATGTCGTAACAGGATGTTCACACGGACATGTGGTTTTATATCTTATCAGGATGATGTTTTTTAGGGGGAGATACGTTTTAAAATAGTGACGCATTGGTCTAGAAATAGATTCTAAATAATTGGTTTTTCCAGTGGTGTAACATTCCTCCACCATAAAATTGAAACTATACATTTTTTTTCAAAAAAATATGTACTAGTTGAATTTAATTGCAAAAATATTGTTTTCTAGCCTTTTATTCATTTTTTGCAATCTATTTAATTGAAGTCTACAAGATTTTAATTGAATTTTATGATTGTAAATGTCATAGTTTATTTCACATCTTGTATCATCCTTGTGATAATTAATTATTTTATTAGTATTGAATTCTGATAATTCTTCAAGAGTTTTTAGGGGTACATTTTCCTTTTTTTACAAATGATTCTTCAAAAGTTTTTTAGGGGTACATTTTCCCTTTTTACAAACATATTTGGAAGATAGTCTAGTATATATACTATTTTGTTCTTTGATACATTTTCCTTTTTTTTATTACATCATTTACATTTTCTTAGTTTACATGATTATATTTTTCTTATTACATGATTACATTTTTCATTCATACTTTTATTATTAAAGATTCTATATAAATAAAATAAGGATTCTATATAATTCCAATATTTTAACATAATTTATTTTATATAAAATTCTTAAGTTAAGTCTTAATTAAATCTTATAATTAAACTCTAATAAAATCTAAGATTCATTAATAAAATAAATCAAAGAATTCATCAGAAAACCCTGACAAATCATGATTTTTGTCGGTGAAACTAATTAAATTTCTTGCTTCTATTATAGTATTGAAACAACTTAGATAATTTTGTTTCTAATAAGTGAAACAATTCAATGAAAGTCTTCGATAAACCGTCAATGAATATGTCTCTTATACATGAAATATTTCGTGATTTTTCTTGTTAATTAACTTTTTTATATATTTCTTAGAAAAGTATCTTTCCACAGATAACAATTTCGTCAATTTTTTTGTATGATCATACCTAGAATTCGTACATTTTTCGTACTTAATAATGCATTATACGTTATCACAGTAACGTTTAAAAATATGATCATTTGTCAAAATCGATAAATTTTTATTTATTATCGTAAAGATTTCGTTAACACAGTAACGTTAAAACATGACTTTATTTGTCAAAAATCGATAAATTTTTATTTATTATCGTAAAGAATACGTTAACACAGTAACGTTAAAACAAACATATTTATTTATGTATCTACTCTTGACCATGACAATTTAACATGACAAAAAATTATAACGTTTGGGATATATTTTTATAATTTCATTTATTTGTTTACCATTTCAATATATATATATATTATTTATTCATATTCATTTAAATATGTGTTTTTATATTATATATGCCTTTTTATTTATTTAATTGAACATTTTATATTTTTATTTAATTGAATATCATTCAATTTTTATTCAATTTTTATTCTTATTTGGCATTGGTACTTCTTTATTCGACATTAGTAATCTCTTGATGGTATAGTTTTATCTCATTTATATGATATTTTACGAATTTGTTTCTTATTTTTAAGGTAACGTTTATAGGTGAATTCACTTCTGTGATTTCATACGGTCCTTTATAATTAGCTGATAAAGCCTTTCGTAATCGTACATGATTTTTTTATAAGTACTAGGTCTCCGATTTTATAATTAATTTTATTTTTAGCAGTAGCGTCATATCTTTGTTTTGATCTATCTTTAGATCTAATTATGTTTTCTCTAGCGATTTTATGAGATTGTGAGAACTTGTATTTTAATTGAGTGAAGTAGTCATTATATGTTGGAGTATCATTACGATATAAACTATTCGGTATTATGGCTTTCTTTCCGAATATTAATTCATAAGGTGTCAATTTTGTAGTCGAGTGTATGTTAGTATTATAACTAAGCATGGCAATTGATAGAAATTCGTCCCAATTTGTTTGATCATTATTTACATAATGTTTTAGATAATCCTTCAATGTGCTATGGATTCTTTCCAAAGCTCCATTACATTGAGGCATATAGGGGGTAGAATTTTTATGTTTTACGTTGAGTAATTTTGTGACTTTTGCGAATAATTGCGACATAAAGTTTTGTGCTTGGTCGGTTAAAATTGATTTAGGTATACCAAAGCATGATGAAAAGTCTATAAATTTGCTTGCAATTTCTTCTGCAGTAGCTCATTTTTTAAAGGGTAAGCTTGACTAAATTTAGTTAAATCATCTTGAAGTGTTAAGATGAATTTATTTTGTCTAGCTGTTTCTGGAAGAGGTCCTACTAAATCGAGGGCTACTCTTTCGAAAGCTTCCTTAGATGTGGAAGTAATTTCCATAGGTGCAGTGTTATTTTGACAGTTAACTTTATTTAGTTGGCATTCTTTACAATTTTTTACATATAGTTCAATTGATTGTTTCATTCTAGGCCAGGTGTACTGGTGTTTTATTCTGTTGTACATCCTATAAAATCCCAAATGTCCAGCAGTAGGTACATCATGGTTATCAAATGTCCAGCAGTAGGTACATCATGGTTATCAAATGTCCAGCAGTAGGTACATCATGGTTATCAATTAATATTTGAGGTATATCTTTTTCCTCAACAATTATAATTGTATTTTTGTATATGTTAATGATTATATTTGTGTCGTGAAATACGAACATTATTAATTCTTTTATTTTGTGATAGTCCATTATATCGAATGGATCTACGAAATCAGATATAGAAATTGTCTTAATATTTTTTATTATAAGATTATCTCTAAAATTTTTTAATGCAGTAAATATGTCGGGATATGAAGGTTTGTCAAAATGATTTATTTTGGTAAATATATGATAATAGGTTTTTGCATTTCCGCTAGTAGTTTCTGTTTGGTACAGTTCATGACTGTTCAACTTGAATATTTCAGCATTCTCTGATT
Source organism: Odontocerum albicorne (assembly GCA_949825065.1). Taxonomy (NCBI): domain Eukaryota; kingdom Metazoa; phylum Arthropoda; class Insecta; order Trichoptera; family Odontoceridae; genus Odontocerum; species Odontocerum albicorne. Next base: position 5,462,991 of record OX463863.1, on the reverse strand, counting down.
TACAAAGAATATCTGTACAATAGGGAATTCCATCATCCAAATCTATTGCAGTAGGATAAGCAATGTCTTTATCCTTAGTTTTCAACAAGTATTCTTCGAATTCATTACATGTAACGTTAAATGTTTCTCCGTTATGGAATTTGTCTAAGAAGTCTTTATATGTTTCTCCCGTAGTTAATATTTTTACAGGTAGTCTTGATAAACAATCCGCATTTAAATTGATTTTTCCTGGTTTATAATGAATTTTATATGTGTATTCTTCTAATTTAAGTCTCCATCGAACTAATTTTGATCCTGGATCTTTAGCATTAAATAACCAAACTAGGGGTCTATGATCTGTGATTATGGTAAATTCTCTACCATATATGTATGGTCTAAATTGTTTTACTGACCACACGATAGCAAGTAGTTCTTTTTCAGTTGTGTTATAATTACCTTCGGATGCGTTTAGCGTTCTCGAAGCATAGCATATTGGTAAATCGCTTCCTATCTCTCCTTGTGATAAGATTGATCCAATTGCATAATTTGATGCATCAGTTGTTATAATAAAATGTTTGTTAAAGTCTGGATACTGTAATAAGGGTGCTGTGATCAATTTATTTTTAAGATCATCAAATGCATTCTGTTGATGCTCAATCCAATTATACGTGATGTCTTTCTTTAAAAGTGATGTTAATGGTTTAGATAGCTTTGCAAAATTTTCTATAAATCTACGATAATATCCAACCAATCCAAGGAATTGTTTAATTTCTTTAGGATTTCTTGGTTCTATAAAGTTCTTTACGGCTTTAATTTTATCTGGATTAGGACTAACGCCTTTATCCGTTATTATATGTCCTAGATATGCGACTTCCTTTCTTAAGAATTCACATTTTTCCGGTTGTAGTTTTAGATTATATTCACGTAGTTTAAGAAATATCTTATTCAATTTTTCTTGGTGATCTTCCAAGGAACTGGCATATATTACAATATCATCTAAGTAAACAAAGCAGTTTACTCCTTGTAATCCACTTAATACATTGTCCATTAATCTTTGGAAAGTGGCAGGTGCGTTTTTTAATCCAAATGGCATACGATCATATTCGTAATGTCCTGAAGGAACTGAGAAGGCTGTCTTTTGACTGTCTTCTTCTTTCATTTTAATTTGGTGAAACCCAGATGCTAAATCTAGTGTTGTAAAATATTTGCTTTTTCCGAGTTGATCGAGAATATCCGATATATTCGGTAGAGGATAAGCATCTCCGATTGTTATCTCGTTTAGCTTTCTGTAGTCTATCACTATTCTCCATTTCTTTTGTCCAGATGAGTCCAATTTCTTTGGAACTATCCATATAGGTGATGAATAAGGACTGTTAGAAGGTTTTATTATCCTTTGATTAAGCATTCTGCTTATTTGCTTATTGACTTCTTCTTTATGTATTTCCGGATATCGATACGTTTTCGTATGAATCGGATTATTATGGGAAGTAATGATTTGATGTTGCACTGCATTAGTAAAACTCAAATCATCTCCCTCTATGAAGAATAAATCGTCGTAATCCTTACATATTTCGTTTAAATATTTATTTTCTTCAGAGTTTAGGTGATTATTAGGAATTAAACTCTTGATTTTGTTAACGCGTTCCGTTATTTTTGAATTTTTATTTAACACTTTAATTTTATTAATTTCGCTAGTCTTGTACTCAAACGGTATTAATTTCACTTTTAATTTGTGTATAGTAATTATTTTATCACTCGTATTTATTAATGATATTAAACACTTATTGTCTTGATCGACTTCTGTTAATACATTAGATACTTTCAAGTTCTCTCCTATATTAAGGTCCAGAATTAAACCTTCCTTAATTTCAGGGTTTATTACGTCTACTTTTAAGAATGTTTCAGACCTAGGCTTTATTTGATATAAGAACGTATTCTTCATTAGTGGCAATTCAATTTTGTCACTTATTTTCAGCATATTTGACTCGTAATTTATTTTACAGCGTTTATTTATGAAGAAATCGTTACCAATAATTCCATCAAAGTCGAGATTAATGTCTGTTATAACGTGAAACAATTGTTCAATATAATTTTCTTTAATTTTAAATTTTAAAATAAGAGTACCTCCCGTTTCTGATATAGTTTCAGATTTTTCAATGCCTTTTATTTGCAATTTGCCTATTCCCAATTTTAATTTAATATTATTATTTTTAAAATATGTTATGACGTCATTTTTTATAAGGGATATGGCAGCGCCTGTATCAATTAAGAATTTGCAGGTCTTAGCAATGTTCTTGAAGCATATTTTCAAACTTATATATGGTAAATTCCCAAAACGATTTTTATTAATTTCCACTTCATTTATTGAAGTATAATTATTATTTAAAATAATAGATTGGTCAGAGTACATGTCATTTTCGTTAAATGTCTTATGTTCATGCGGGGTGGAAAAAGCTAAAATATTTTTATTTGCTTCCTCACATGAATCAAAAAATTGTACATTATCATTCTTTATACCTAATCCTCCGTTGAAATGCACCACAACGGGGACTCTACGTTTTTTGATATTAGATTCACACTCATTTTTTTGTCTCTTAGATATTTCTCGCGTTTGGATGGATCTTTTTTGAAACAATTTTCTATTAGGTGACCTGATTTCTTACAATAATTGCAGAGCTTTTTATTTTTATTCTGGAAGTTAGGTTTTGGTATAAAATTGTTAATTCTTCTTGTATCATTATGCCTGTTTTTATTTCGATAACAATTATGCGATGTATGTCCCGTTTTTCCGCAAGTATTGCAGTTTGGTTTACTGCGAAATGATAAATGTCTTGTCTCTTCGAGAAGATTTGTTATCTCCTCCTCTTCCAGAGCTATCTTTAAAGCTTCTGTTAGATTTTTAGGACAACGAGCTCGTAAAAGGGTTGATATCCTTGAATTTACTCCAATGATAAATTGTGTTAGTGCGCTATGGTCTGCATAAGCGAACTTTCCCTTTAGTTCAGATTCATCTTCTGTACAATGACTTATAGTAGTTTTCAATTCTTTTGCACACATCTCTAGTCTAAGCATGTAAGATGCTACATTTTCGTTGTGCTTTTGTTTGCATTGTTGCATTTCAATGTACAAATGAGTTGGAGTTCTTGAATCTGAGAAGTTTTGCTTGAGGTATATTTTTAATTGTTCGTAAGTATTAATTCTTTTCATAGAACATGCAACTTGAGCTTTGCCAGTTAGTTGAGACAGAATATACGAGAGCAATGTCGGTTGTTGAATTTCCGTGGCATATTCTAATGCTCGTTCGCAATTTTGCAAAAATGGTATAAGGTCTTCCCTATTTCCATCGAAGGGTTTAATAAATTTCATGAGATCAGAAATTGAACATATGAATGTTTGGTTTTCCTTCTTTTCAATACTCATTTTTGAGTTTTAGTGTGAATAAATATATAAAAAAATATCAAATACAAAATTTACAAAGGTATAAAAAAAAAAGATGAAATTTGATCTAACAACAATGTCGAATTAAAATCTGTACTCACAGGAACACAGAGAGGCTCATAGTGTCGTAAATCTTCCAATGTAGATTTTCTTGAGTAGAGGTGTACCTTCTCTAGTCAAAATCTTGTAGCAGGAGCAGCAGCAGCAGCAGATAGCAGCAGCAGTAGAAGCAACCAGCGACGGTTTTGAACAGCAAGCAGCAACGGCAAACACAGGTTCAGCAGATTCGTCTTAGAAGACTCGATTCTTGATTTCTCGGTGGCTGGAATCCAGAGTTGTTACCAGAGAGTTTGAAGAAAACGTCTGCGAAGTTGAAGTGTGTTTATCACGATGTTATCTCGATGTGATCTCGAAGCAATCCCACTTCTGACACCAATGTTACGTTCCCAATTATTCAGAAGAATAAAGAGAACGGTTGAAGATCAATCAGTACGAAGTTATTAAGTATATGGACGTCTCCTATACGAAGTTCCTTTCGAAGAATGATACTCGTAGAGGGCTATCGGTAGATAGGACTCTGTTGTGAATAACTCGTCAGGTAGTTATTCGTTTTAGGGATGCAGTGATGACCAAAGGTAGCGATGATACTTGATTCAAAGTGAAAGATTGAAGTTTCAATGTAAAGATGTTTTATTGATTTCAAAACGAACACACAGTATAGTACAGTATTAACAGTAGTGAAGACAAAGTTATAAGACGGGGAACTGAAGGAGGTACCCGTATATATACCCGAAAGCAATGTCGTAACAGGATGTTCACACGGACATGTGGTTTTATATCTTATCAGGATGATGTTTTTTAGGGGGAGATACGTTTTAAAATAGTGACGCATTGGTCTAGAAATAGATTCTAAATAATTGGTATTTCCAGTGGTGTAACAGAACGTTGATTTTTGTTATTTTCACTCAAAACTGTGGAACCCAAGCGCCGAACTTCTGGACTTTTCCCATTGATTTAAGATGGCGGTATACAGTCATGTGACTACAATTCATCTGCTCAGCCAATTCTACGGTGGTTTGAAGGGGATCTTCATGAATAATATGGTTTAAGAGGTCCTCATCGAAGTCCACTGGTCGTCCGGAACGCTCCATGTCTTTCAGGTTGAAATAATATGCATTATGTTACGTCACGCGACAGTGTGTTTCATTACTTGGCATTAATTTATTATAAGTTACTTTGCATCACACACCGATATACATTATGTAACGTCACGTGACATTGTGTTTCATTACATAGCATTAATTTATTATAAGTTACTTTACATTACACACCGATATACATTGTGTTACGTCACGTGACATTGTGTTTCATTACGTAGCATTAATGTATTATAAGTTACTTTACATTACACACCGATATATGTTACATTATGTTACGTCACGTTACATTTATGTTTCATTACGTAGCATTAATTTATTATGAGTTACTTTGCATTACACACCGATATACATTATGTTACGTCACGTGGCATTTGTGTTTCATTACGTAGCATTAATTTATTATCAGTTACTTTGCATTACACACCGATGTACATTATGTTACGTCACGTGATATTGTGTTTCATTACATAGCATTAATTTATTATGAGTTACTTTGCATTACACACCGATATACATTATGTTACGTCACGTGACATTTGTGTTTCATTACGTAGCATTAATTTATTATCAGTTACTTTGCATTACACAGCGATATACATTATGTTACGTTACGTTACATTGTCTCATATTACGTAGCATTCCTTTTACGATATATGTTACATTAAGTTACACTGGGGAGCATTCTTTTACGTTGCATTACACAACGTTATATTGCGAAACATTATGTTACATCACGCGACAGTGTGTTTCATTACGTAGCATTAATTTACTATAAGTTACTTTTCATTACACACCGATATACAATGTGTAACATTGCATAGCATTAATTTACAATATATGTTACATTGCGTTATAGTACGTAGCATTCATTTACAATATATGCTACATTGCGTTACACAACGCTATGTTGCGATAAATTAGGTTACATTATGCGACAGTATGTTTCATTACGTAGCATTAATTTACTATAAGTTATTTGCATTACACACCGATATACATTATGTTACGTCACGTAATATTGTGTTACAATTTTTCGCGCATGTCTTCGTTATCTAGGGAATACCCTAGACAATAAAATAACCACTGCATGCATATTGCAGGTTGCCCAAAAATTAATTGTGAAAATAATTAATAAACTTCCTGCCCGGTATCTCACGGCGGAGCTTTTCAGAGAGTATCAGGTCCTGAACATAGCCAATTTACATCTCAAATCCATTCTCTGGCACTACCATCGAGAGGAAGGGAAGATGCAGACTCAGCAGAGACACATGACACGCATGGCAACTGATGAAATGTTCAACATCCCTAGAGTTAAAACATGTTTTGCCCAAAGGCAATATGGTTATTTGGCTCCCATTACATACAATGGGGTACTAAATTCAATAAAGGTAAAAGCTTTATTTAGCATTTAGCTTTTGGTGTGCCGCGGAATTCTAGGAAGAATTTTGGTGTGTCGTAGATGAGAAAAGGTTGCGGAGCACTGGTCTATAGAATATTCACGCATGTTTTCATTGTCTAGGGAATACCCTAGAAACCAGGCATCATGAATCTGTTATCATATGTGTATATCAAAATCATAAATCAATTCAGATATATGTTCATTATTCAGGCTATTGTCCGTGTAAGAAATCAGGATTATACCAGCAATCAGGATCAAGATAGATGCCAGTCATATGTCCTTTTTGCAAGAGGTATCGATCACGTGAAAACACGGTACCAGAACTCAACGTGAATATAGTTTATCACGTTTAAACATACGATCGAGATACACAGTGTTAACTGAAGAAAGGAAATTTAATATTACTTCGGGTTCTCCAGCATCTCCTTGAGGGGCTTCAGTAATGAGTCCTTGTTGAGGGTATCAAAGTCAACCTTCAGGCCGTATCCTTTCTCCACGATGGTGGCAGTGTTATGATGCTGGTCACCGTAGATCGGTATGGCCAGAAGAGGTACTCCGAAGAAGGCGGTCTCCGTACAGGAGACGAAGCCTCCATGAGAAATGAACAGCTTTGTATTTGGATGAGCTGAAAACAGAAAGAAACTTTATAGAGATCACGCATGACAAATTTTTAAAGACGGGTTCAAGACAAGGAAGTGATTCAAATACTCGTACAAAGAAACACAAGGTGGCTGGATAATATCACTTCATATAAGAAAGGTCGTGGCCTAGTTGGAAAGATTTTGACTTCCATCTGGGGATTTCTGGTTCGATTCCTAAGAGTTCACAAAAAGAGTCCCAATTTGGCAAAAAAAAAATCATTTAGTATAGGCTAAACACTATTATAATACATCAAATAAAATCCTTTTTTACTAACCCTATTAAAATACATCAAATAACATCCTATTATGGTATACTAACCCTATTATAATACGTCAAATAACATCATATTATACTAACCCTATTATAATACATCAAATACCATACTATTATACTAACCCTATTATAATACATCAAATAACATCCTATTATGGTATACTAATCCTATTATAATACGTCAAATAACATCCTATTATATTAACCCTATTATACTACATCAAATAACATCCTATTATACTAACCCTATTAAAATACATCAAATAACATCCTATTATGGTATACTAACCCTATTATAATACGTCAAATAACATCCTAGTATACTAACCCTATTATAATACATCAAATACCATCCTATTATACTAACCCTATTAAAATACATCAAATAACATCCTATTATGGTATATTAACCCTATTATAATACGTCAAATAACATCCTAGTATACTAACCCTATTATAATACATCAAATACCATCCTATTATACTAACCCTATTATAAAACATCAAATAACATCCTATTATACTAACCCTATTATAATACATCAAATAACATACAATTATACTAACCCTATTATAATACATCACATAACATCCTATTATACTAGCCCTATTATAATACGTCCTATTATACTAACCCTATTATAATACATCTTATTATACTAACCCTATTATAATACATCAAATAACATCCTAGTATACTAACCCTATTATAATACATCAAATACCATCCTATTATACTAACCCTATTATAATACATCACATAAAATCCTATTTTAATAACCCTATTATAATACATCACATAACATCCTAACTTTACTAACCCTATTATAATACATCAAAAACCATCCTATTATACTAACCCTATTATGATACATCAAACAACATCCTATTATACTAACCGTATTATAATACAATACATCAAATAACATCATATTATAATACATCAAATAACATCCTATTATACTAACCCTATTATGATACATCAAATTACATCCTATTATACTAACCGTATTATAATACAATACATCAAATAACATCATATTATACTAACCATATTATAATACATCAAATAACATCCTATTATACTAACCATATTATGATACATCAAATAACATCCTATTTTACTAACCGTATTATAATACAATACATCAAATAACATCATATTATATAATACTAACTCTATTATAATACCTCAAATAACATCCTATTATACTAACCCTATTATGATACATCAAATAACATCCTATTATACTAACCGTATTATAATACAATACATCAAATAACATCCTATTATACAAACCCTATACATCATCAAATCATACATCAAATAACAAGAAAAATATTTTTATCTCTAAATATAATATATCATAATAACAAAAATATATCATAATGTTACTCGTGCTTCCCTGTGAAGGGACTCAGTTATATCTACAAAGTTGGATCCTCAATTTATCCACCTAAATGTGGAAGATGTCGATATCTCAAAATTAATTCAACAAGTCCATTCCGTGTGCGAGTGGTGATTCTCTTAAAAACTCAGTTCGTGAATACAGCACCGAAAACAATCTTAATTCACGATAGCGTAAATAATTTTCTGACACATTAAACAACATTTGTGAATAAAACGGTTTGATATTTTTCTCGTTCATCTTCAATTTCGTTCGATTTATTTTCCAGTTCATCCGGTTGGTTGACCAGCTAGCTAGAGATTGCCACGAAGGCAATAAACTACTAAGGTTGTACTAAACACAACGAAAACGTAATACAGTAACATAACTTTACAACACGTAACATTATATCACAGTACAATGCAATGATTAACAATACGTTATATTTCGTTACATTATGTCAAGTAACGTTGCATAATGTTATGTTCTATCTTTTTAAATTAAGATTCTTTACATAACATTATGGTACGTTGCAATAATTCACTATATGGTATACACATATTACATTACATTATGTTATGCCACGTTACATTATATTACGTAGCATTCATTTACTATATGTGACGTTGCGTTACACAACGTTATATTGCGATACATTATGTTATGTCACACGACATTGTGTTACATTACGTAGCATTCATTTATTATATGTGACGTTGCGTTACACAACGTTATATTGCAATACATTATGCTATGTCACGCGACATTGTGTTACATTACGTTGCATTAATTTACTATATGTGACGTTGCGTTACACAACGTTATATTGCGATACATTATGTTATGTCACGTGACATTGTGTTTCATTACGTAGCATTAATTAACTATATGTTACGTTGCGTTACACAACGTTATATTGCGATACATTATGTTATGTCACGCGATATTGTATTACATTACGTGGCATTTATTTACTCTATGTTACGTTGCGTTACACAACGTTATATTGCGATACATTATGTTACGTCACGCGATACATTACGTAGCATTAATAATTAACTATATGTTACTTTGTGTTACACAATGTCATATTGCGATACATTATGTTATGTCACGCGACATTGTGTTACATTACGTAGCATTAATAATTCACTATATGTTACGTTGCGTAACACAACGTTATATTGCGATACATTATTTTATGTCACGCGACATTGTGTTACATTACGTAGCATTATTAATTTACTATATGTGACGTTGCGTTACACAATGTTATATTGCGATACATTATGTTATGTCACGCGACATTGTGTTACATTACGTATCATTAATTTACTACGTGTAACGTGTAACGTTATATTGCAATACGTTATGTCACGCAATATTGTATTACATTACGTGACATTTATTTACTTTATGTTACGTTGCGTTACATAACGCCATATTGCGATGCATTATGTTACGTCACGCGACATTGTGTTACATTACGTATCATTAATTTACTACATGTAACGTTGTGTTACACAACGTTATATTACGATACATTATGTTACGTCACGCGAAATTGTGGTATAATACGTAACATTAATTTACTATATGTTACGTTGTGTTACACAACGTTATATTGCGATACATTATGTTACGTCACGTGACATTGTGTTACATTACGTATCATTAATTTACTATATGTTACGTTGCGTTACACAACGTTTTATTGCTATCAATTATGTTACGTTACGCGACATTGTGTAACATTAATTTACTATATGTTACGTTGTGTTACAATATGTTATGTTACGTTACTTTACCTTATGTCGCGTTAAGTAATAATATATTTTGCATATATATCTCGTTACGTTACGCAAGACGGACTTCATGGCCTAGTTTATAAGACACGTGTCTCTAGACCCGAAGGTTATAGGTTCGATTGCCGTTGAAACCCAGATTTAAAAAAAATGGTTCCAGTCTGTTTTTGCCATTTAAGGCCTCTTTGATTATGTGCTGGTTGGTTGAAATAGATTAACACATAGTAAATACGCCCGCCAGGTTATACTATATACAACGAAAATACAATTGAATACCTAAAACAGAGACTTGTGGCAACCAAGACCTGATGATCACGTTACTGGGCTTGTCGGGCAGATCCTCCTCGAACTTCCACAGCACCAGCTGTTTCACGGAGCCGAGAGCTGCCAGGATGTCCCTCTTCAGGTGGTCTGGCATCATGGAGCTCTTCAGGTTGCCGCCCATGCTGAATAGCACTACTCCATTCTTAGCCTCGTCCATCAGGGTTTGAAGGTCCTGAAAAGGAATGAAGACACTAAATTAATTAAAAGACTCTTGAAGACCATGCCCACTCTTGAATACGTTATTTCGTTTTCAGGTATTAACCTGTAAGCAAGTATGATCGCACGGGTGCGTGTGAACCTAACTTATCTCAAGTTAGTGCGAACGCACCGGTGCGTTTTACATTAACATCCAAGAAAAGTATATACGAGTATTATACCAAAAAAGTTAATTGTATTGACATCTATGGATAATTTGTTATAACAAAATCCAATTCGCGATACAGTTTTCAATTTTACCGATTTATAATAATAAAACGAAATAAAACTCACTCCCTGGATATAGATCGTTTAGCCTAAATAGTCATTTTGCAATAGTGTGAGTAACACTCTGTATGTAGTGGTATTGTTTTTAGAATGCCACACGATTGGTTCGCGCAGAGCGCACGTTTGTATTGTTGTTAAAATACTCGGTGATTAGAAAAACACTACCATGTCGAAATTACGAGTGCGATTTTTGTCTTATGTAATGTACGAGTATAATTAAATTTTTTTTGTAATTTATTTTTATCAAACACTGTTTATTCCACTTTTTCGTAACGGTATAACCCTACCGGTTTTAAGGTGCACACCTCATCTTCAGGGGAGCACAAACAAGACTAAAATATGTTTGAACTGGTACCGATATACACGCTTCAACGGTTGGGGGCTGAGGGGTGAGGGAGGCATGGGACGATTTCGGCCAAGAGCGGAGAGATTTTTGGGATATAACTGTTCACCAGATGTTCGGATCGATGTACTGACTTAGAAATATCTAGGGCCTCTAATCTGTCCAATTTATTCCCGTTACTACTGATATGTAAGAATTTGGCATCATCGATAGAAAAGTATGGTTTTCACGGTGACAATGATTAGCCATTTCAGAATAAATTAATGTTTCGAAAGCTTAGAATACACTTTGTTAAAGTCTCCTAGAATTTAGTATCACTCCATCCACTATTATTTTAAAACTGTATTATTTGCCATTGTAATTATGTAATTATGATACTAATATTAATATGTTAAATAATCTTACATACAATAATAATTGTATTGTTATGTGCTATAATCTAATTAAAGCTGACCAACATTTTTACTTTATAATACTTGTACTTATATTTATTTTTAATGTTGATAAATTCCATTATTGTTATTGAATGTTTCCTATAGGTAGAATCTGCCATGCCTAAACAATTAATATGTTCAATAAACTTACTTTCATTTTATTTTTATGTGCATTACAATTTAAGCTGACACCATTTTTAATTTACAAAACGTGTGTGTTCATTCCAATGTTTGAATATAATTTTTGTTTTTTGCTTTTTCACTTCTTTAAAAAAATAAAGTGACAAGTTTTTGTAAATGCGATGTTACTCACACTATTGCAAAATGACTCTTCTGGCTGAACGATCTATATTAACCTATAAGCGAGTATGAACGCACGGGTGCGTGTAAACCTAACTTATCTCAAGTTAATACAAACGCGCCGGTGCGTTTCACATGAATATCCAAGAAAAGTATAGATTATACCAAAAAAAGTTAATTGTATTGACATCTATGGATAATTTGTCATAACAAATTCCAATTCAAAATACAGTTTTCGCTTTTACCAATTTAAAATAATAAAACGAAATAGGTTAGTCAAAAAGTTTTGAAAGCGGAAATGAAAACACATTTTTTTTGGGGGGAAATCACTTTTATTGCTCAGTATAGTCTCCCATAAGATCAATACACTTGGTCCAACGATCTTCCAACTTTGTTGTCCCATCACGGAAGTGACTTTCTGGAAGGCCTGCGAAATACTCCTCTACGACGGCTATAACCTCTTCGTTTGATGAAAAATGCTTTCCACGAAGGAATTTTTTGAGGTGTGAGAACAGCCAGAAGTCAGAGGGAGCTAAATCTAAAGTGCCTGGTTCACACCACTCCTTAGCCTCTTGTTTTGATTCAGGATCATGGTGGTAGACCCAAGTCTCATCCACAGTGATGAATCGAGGCAGAAAATTCTTTTTATCCTTTCGAAATTGCTCCAAATGTTGCTTAGAAAGTCGCATTCGAACGTGTTTTTGTTGCATTGTTAGCAAATGCGGCACCCATTGTGCACACAGTTTTTTGAAACCCAAAACTTCAGCCAAAATATGCCATGTTGTTCCATGTGAGATGCCTATGGTGTCAGCTATCACATCCACAGTCGATCGATGATCTTTCAAAACCATATCCTGTATTTTCGCTATGATTTCTGGTGTTGATGCACTTTTTGGACGTCCTGAGCGTGGATCGTCTTCAACGCTTGTACGGCCACGCTTTAACTCCAAAACCCATCGGTGAACGGTTGGAAATGAAGGAGAAGACTCCTTTAATACTTTCACTATCTTTGCATGGATCTCAGTAGCCGATAAACCTTCCAAAACAAAGAATTTAATCACTGCACGATATTCGGATTTTTCCATTGTTAAAAAATACACTGACACGTCAACTTCAAATGGCTTGTAAACAAAGAATGAAGTGACAGATCGAAATGAAATTGTGAGTACGTTCTTATGAAAGATGAAATATTAAAATGGCGTAGAAATTTTGGTTTTTATACTGCTCCATAGATGTCGCTTTCAAAAATTTTAGACTAACCTATTATGTATCATAATTCGTCAACTTCACAAAAAAAATCCAAAATCTCACTCACTGGGTACATACTATATTGTTCCTATATAACTCACTAACTTACAGGTTAATTAAAAAGTACAGGTGCGGCCCATGAGTCTTGGCTCAATACTGAGCTCAATACTTTTTGACCAAAAGGGTTGGCGCTGCCCCTAAGCTAGGGGAAAGATTAGTGATTGCGAGTATTTGATAAGACAAAAATAACATGCCTTTGGTAGTGGAGGAACCTTCTGAATGTGATAACCTCCGATTTCAACGGCGTTTGGTAGAAGAGGTCTGACTGCTCCGACAGCAGGATGGGAGTTGATCAGCACCACGGATATCTTCTTGTACAACTCCTTCAGAGGTACCATCGCTGCTTCCTCAGGCAGGATGGTCTTGTAGAGTTCTTCCTGTCTCGGAGTCATCATCCACCTGAGTGTATACACAAAAGTTAACTTTATCTCATATGTAAAATAAAATATATTATCATACGTTTAACTTTGTAGAACTACATATTATTACATTTATTATTGTAAAAATGGAATGTGAGAGTTACAGAGCTGTGGCGGTCGTCGCACACTCGGAATACTGTGGGCGTTCATACATACGGTCAATGACCGATGAAGTGACCTTCGCATTCCTCGACAAATTTAAATAAACAAGTCCGAAGGTCACACGCCGGCCATTCAACCCATAACCGAGCGGACCGCATAGAGCGAGAACGCACCACGCTGTCTCGCCTGTTCCGTAAATAAATTGTCACCTACATACGACATTAATCGTTTTGCTAATGCAGAAACGAGACGAAAGATACCTTGCTCGCATTCCCGCACACACGCGGAAATAGTATAAATACCTACGTTTACTAATAAAAACTCTTCTTCCGCATTGCGATCGAAAACGTGTTTTATTTTGTCAACAAATCATCATCATCTCTTCCCTTAAGGACATATCTCCTAAAGAGCCATTAATAAAAGGGTATCGGTTGAAAAACATCTAGTGTTCTGGCGGCTGGGCTCGCCCTATATTGGAGGGGTGTATCTCGACCGGGGGGGGGGGTGTTATTAAATGAGCCCAGACATTTTGATAGCTTCTCTTTTAAATGTATTTTCTGCCATTTATGTGTTTTTGAAGTATATTTAAATATATTATGTACGAGTACATACTCATGGGAAGATGCAGACTCAGCAGGGACACATGGCAACTGATCAAATGTTCACCATCCCTAGAATTAAAACATCTTCTTCTCCCTGGCTCCATCCCAACTCATTGTCTGCGAAGACTGTTGGGGTCAGCTCTCCTCGTCCTCAGGTTGTATGCTCTTCTGTCCCGGACTACGTCCCCCAGGCCATGCCTCTGCATCAGGTTATCTTTTTGCCCCACCCATGAATTCTTTGCTCTTCCTCTGGTTGTTATTCGAGGAAGATCCATGGAAATTGCCTGGTTCACAATGTGATCGGGTGCTCTGTGTCCAACGTGCCCATACCATCTCAATCCACCCGCCTCTCCTCCATCTTACTGTTGATGTCTGTAACACTTAGGCTTCCACGAATGCGTGAGCTTTTTATTTTGTCAAGAGTTAAAACTTAGAGTTAAAACATCTTTTGCCCAAAGACAATGTGCCTGTTTAGCTCCCATGACATACAATGGGGTGCCAAATTCAATAAAGGCAAAAGCAGGAAAACAATTTAGGCAGTCGATCGGAGCGTGGTTGTTATTGCGACAGGAGTTTGAGTGTTTGGGCTTGCAAGAGGAATGACTTGTGGAAGAGGTTTGTGTGAGCTCTTGAGTGTGGAGTTTTTTGTTGTTTTATATTTATATTTTTTTATGTATTTTTTTTGTTTGTTTTATGTTTGTGTGCGGTATATTGTGGGATGAACGTTTCGGTCTGTCTGGATTGATGAAGTGTGAGGGGTTTGATTCGCGTGATGTATATAGTACATATGTAATTGAGTGTCACTGTTTATCAGGTTGATGAGAATGTGCAACGGGGTTTTATATTATCAAAAATCGGAAAGAAATATCGATTTATTTTTATCATGCTATATGCCCTCAGTGAGATACAGGCAAAAGCCTAGTTTACTGGGGACACGACAAATGAAAGGTAATAAACCCAGATCCATTAAAATTGTGTGTCCTAATTAAATTACTTGTTGTTTTTTCGCAAATTACGTATAATTCTTGTCATGTGTAAAATAAATAAATACATTGTTGCTATCAATAAACCTAGATTTATATTTATTTAATGATAAAAAAAAATTTAAAAATAAAATTTTATAGCGCCCCCTACAGCGCATACTCTCCTCTCAAGGGCGCTCTAACTCGAGATTCAAACCGACTATTGTTGACAGGTTAAAAATATGACAACTAGTGACCTAACGTTGAGGAAATCATAGTATAAATAGGCCAAAACCCATACGATAGTTATCGTCAAAGAAAGAATACGAGAATTGAATTTTGAATACAAGAGAGCGAGAGAGGAATACTTGGATTCTTTCCGAAAGTAATTCGAAAGTTGAATCTCGGTGGGTCCGTGATAACTGAACGTATTTTAAATACGTAGCTAACAATTTTTGAACCGGTGTAAAAGGGGACGATGTATAAATGATATATACGAGTATAAACAAATTCTACATTTATGAATATATATTTTCATAAATGTAGAATTTGTTCTACTTCCGTGAATATTTCACGGGTTGCAACTAGTTGTCTATAATTCATTCCGGTATTGATATTGTTAAGGCAGTGGGACACCAAACATTTTTGATTATTTATTTAAAAAAATATTAATTTCATTTTATAATATTAATAATTTAAGACAATTTATATAGCGCCGTTTAGAGAGCAGACTCTTCTCAAAGGCGCTCTAGCTCGGAATTCGAACCCACTGTTTTTGACAGATTTAAAATACGAGGCGTATCCAGAAAGTAAGTGTACTGAGGCTCTCACGACCGGATGGATTTTATTTTCGACATGTTGGCTACACTTCCGTGTAGCCTGAGTTCGAGGTCAGTACGTTGAGAAGTGTTGACGCGACAACACGTTTCGTGAAAAATGTCAATCCAATCTCCCGCCAAGTGCGAAATACGCGGCGTCATCCGTTATCTCGTTTGGAAGGTAAAAACCTTCGATTGAGGTTTATGAGGTGAAAACTGCATATGGTGATAAAGCTATGAATCGTACGAGTGTGTACAAGTGGTGTCGCGAGTTTAAAAACGGTCGTACGTCTGTGCATGATGATCAGAGGAGCGGAAGACCTTCAATTGTGACTGACGAAATTGTGGAAAAAATCGAAAATGCGCTCCGTGACGATCGCAGATTGACTGTGGATGAACTTTCTGCGATGTTTCCGCAAATCTCCAGATCTCTACTACACGAAACCATCACAGAAACCCTCGGATATCGGAAACTGTCCGCGAGGTGGGTACCAAAACAGCTGACAGACCAACACAAGTTGAATCGAGTGGAGGCCGGGCAAGAGTTTTTGAGGCGCTGCAAACTCCATGGAGATGAATTTCTCCGCTCCATCGTTACTGGAGATGAAACTTGGGTTGCACACTACACGCCTGAAACCAAAAGGCAGTCTCAACAGTGGCGTCACACCTCTTCACCTTCCACCAAAAAGTTCAAAACCACAATTTCAGCCAAGAAAATCATGGCAACCGTGTTTTGGGACTGTCAAGGCATAATTTTAATTGAATACTCGTATATGCCTCAAGGGGAGACCATCACCTCTGCAAGATACTGTGAGGCCCTAAAAAATCGCGGAGGGTGATTCAGAACAAGAAGAGAGGCATGCTGACAAAGGGAGTCTGCCTGCTGCACGACAATGCCAGACCACACACGGCCAACGCCACGAAGGAACTGCTCGCCTCGTTTAAATGGGATGTCCTGAACCATCCCGCACATTCCCCTGACCTAGCACCTTCAGATTACTATCTCTTTACCTCCTTGAAGCTGCACATGGGTGGAAAAAGGTTTTCAACCGACGAGGAGGTAAAGGAGGAGGTGGAGAAGTGGATGGAGGGGTTGGCGGGAAACTACTTCGAGGAAGGCATCAAAAAGTTGATACCCCGTATGTCGAAAAATAGCTTACATATGTACTACGGTAACCACGTCATTTTTTTGTTTAAATAAAAAAAATGTAACCTACAAAAATTCAGTACACTTAGTTTCTGGATATGCCTCGTATTACAAAAAAATAAAACCAAATTGAGTATAAGGATAGATAGGAAGGTGACGTCTGCGGCCATAAGATTATATACTTCATTCTACATTTCATCATACATTGTTACCTCGTGTCAGTTCACGGATTTCTACAGCGTTCATTCATATAATTTTTAGGTTTTCCACACTCACTTCAAATGAATATTGTACGTGATGCATACCATCCCATGAACTGCTGGAAGACATGAGCCATGGTGTTGGCCGTCCTCTGCATGAGACTCATGTGGCTGGTGAAGGGGGTGAAGACATTGGGCACGGTAGCGGGAGCCAGGGGGTTGCCCGTAAGCGCAGCCAGCCAGCTCAGCATCGACACGGGAGAGATGGGGATCACCGGACAATTGTATTTCACTCCCAGCCTGGAATATATAAAGAATGTTTTGAAATAACACTTGCATTTCACTACCTACCTGGAATATATATTGTTCTTCCCATTGTCATGTGTCAGGTCCCCCCAACGTTGACTATCACCTGAGAGTATGCATCTACGAGTATGTCCCCGGCAACACGAAAAAGATCTCCAACGCTCTTTATGCCAGTCCAATCACGTATATTGCGGAGCCAGGAGATTTGCCTCCTGCCAACACCTCTTCGACCCTCTATCTTGCCTTGGATGATCAGGTGCAGTAATTTGACACAAATAGGACACCTTTCGGATTTTAATATTAGTCAGCAACTCTCTATCAACTTTGGCTCTTTGAAGAACCCTCGTGGTGCTGACCATATCCGTCCAGGGTATCCGTAGCATTCTCCAGTGCATCCACATTTCGAATGCTTCCAGTCGGTTCATACTACCAACTTTGAAGGTCCATGATTCCACTCCATGCAATAACATGGAGTGGAATCATGGACAATTCAGACATTACTAGACGTCAATGACAAACCTCTCTCATTCGTACGAAGAACCACAAGAATTAACTGAAAATTTGTACGAGGATATCGGCGATAAACCCCCAATCCTGTGGCTGTAGATAATGATTGAGGGTAATCTGGGCACTGATGGTTGTTGTTAGTAATTCAGTCAATAAGTGGAACATTCGAAGCTTTTTGAGAATGGGCTAACCTCAAATATTGTTGAACGCCCCTTGGTGTTTTGAATAATTTAACATCAGCCAATGATTTGTATCGGCTTTGTTGGTCTTGGAAGATGACTCGCCTCCTGCCAACACCTCTTCGACCCTCTATTTTGCCTTGGATGATCAGGTACAGTTATTTGTACTTTGCTCCTCTAAGTACATGACCCAATAGATCAGGGGTCGGCAAACTCTTTTCGCTAAGGGCCAGATCGTTAACATTTTAGGCTCGGCGGGCCAGGAAGGAAACTCGAGGATATTTATATAGACATTTCTACTAATGTATTAAAAAAAACAGGTTTTACTTTTTTTTACTAGGCAGTGGTAATATTTGTACACATTTTGCTGACACACTTACGAAAAAAAACGAAAGAAACATTTACATTTATTAATAAGGGTAGTGTGGCGGTCGTCCACTCGAATACTGTGGGCGTTCATACATACGGTCAATGACCGATGAAATGACCTTCGCATTCCTCGACGAAATCTAAATAAACAAGTACCAAGTTCACACGCCGGCTATTCAAGTCCGAAGTTCACCCGCCGGCCATTCAACCCATAGCCGAGCGGACCGCATTCCATACTAGAGCGAGAACGCACCACACTTGTCTCGCCAGTTCCGTATTTGAATGATACCTACATACAACAATTAATCGTTTTGCATTCGCAGAAACGAGACGTAGGCATATCGCGAGCGCATTCCCGCGCACATTCTAAAAAGATATAAATACCTACGTTACTAATAAAATTGCTCTCTCTTTCCGCATTGCGATCTAACGTGTTTTATTATTTATCAACAAACCATCCTCATCATCTCTTCCCTCTAGGATACAACCCTAAAGTAGTATAGAAACAGGGGAAGTTTTATTTTACATTTATTAATAAAGGTAGTATAGAAACAGGGGAAGATATTTTTCGGGTTGCCGGGGACAAATATGCCTACTCTCAGTTGATAGTCAACGTTGGGAGGATCTGACATGACACTAGGAAGAAGATCTATCTGGTATTAAACAAATTAAAAACATGACGTCTTACCCCAAAATAGCGTCATTCATGAAGAACTCCATAATGACTAAATCGAACTTCTCCTGAGGGTTGGACAGCATAATTGTCATTTTTGGACTCTTGAAGAGAGCTTCTGTCATCTGTGGGATCCATGTATTCAAAATTCTGATTGTCTCTACCTTAGACACCTTGTTCATATTGAAGTCCACAGCTGGAACAGTAGAAAGTAACAGAAATAAGATATGTGGGCATCATCTCTCAATAGTTATGTAATGAGATCTCTCTTTTGAGGTTGTTGAAAAAGACATTGAAATAACAATTGCAACAAGATGGGAACAACAAGATACATGCAGGTGGGCCAAAAGTCACGAAGGGGTTTCAATATTTCAGCTGAAGCTATCAGTAATCTGGTTCAAGGTTTCTAGAACATGCAGGAATAACGTCCAAGAGACTTCAACCTGTCCAGACTACCTTCGAGTTGATATCCTAAAGAGTATAAAATTACATGTTACCAACACAATACGGGGCTGTCCACCGGCGCACAGCCCAAACTGCACCAAAATACAAAGATAAATTATTTAAAAATAAATTAAAAACAAAATACACATTACAAACAGAATTTAAAAGACGAAATCAGACGGTTTAATCCAACTCACGGATAATGGAGTCCCAGATAATCGGCGTTCTACTGTACTTTCATAATTATTGATGGGTTAAATCTGGTACAGTACCTACCCGGCGGTAAGTAATACACATCGGGCTTATGAAAGAGACTGTCGGCCATAATAGGCTAACTTCGGCTTTATAGAGTGTCGTCTCTGTCATTCATACCACACCCTAGAACGCTTGACAACGACTGACAAATCGTGATGGAACACGTATATGAATGACAGAGACGACGCTCTACGACGCCGAAGTTAGCCGATTATGGCCGACAGTCTCTTTCTTAAGTCCTATGTGTATTACTTACCGCCGGGTACTGTAACGAAATATTTGTCAAATAAAAATCTTATAGAAGCCATAGTTGATAGAGAGATAATCTAAACTTGAAACTTCGATAACAGTTAGTGAAATGCTACGTTTGGTCAATGTTATTGCATGGAGTGGAATCATGGACCCTCAAAGTTGGTAGTATAAACCGACTGGAAGTATTCGAAATGTGGATGCACCGGAGAATGCTGCGGATACCCTGGAGGGATATGGTCAGAAACACGAGGGTTCTTCAAAGAGCCAAAGTTGATAGAGAGTTGCTGACTAATATTAAAATCCGAAAGGTGTCCTACTTGGGTCATGTACTTAGAGGAGCAAAGTACAAATTACTGCACCTGATCATCCAAGGTAAAATAGAGGGTCGAAGAGGTGTTGGCAGGAAGCAAATCTCCTGGCTACGCAATATACGTGATTGGACTGGCATAAGGGGCGTTGGGGATCTTTTTCGGGCTGCCGGGGACAAATATGTCTACTCTCAAGTGATATTCAATATTGGGGGGACCTGACATAACACTGGGAAGAAGAAGAATAATAGAAGTATTCTAGTGTTGATTTTCTAGCATTTTTAATTTTTACGTCAGCTTGTATTGTCACTCTTTAGAAAGCATTCTATAATTACCCATGTCCAAACTTTAGATGTAACATATGTCAGCATTCTCAAATGCCTGACCATGAGACGTGTTAATTGTCATTGCAAAGGTGTTATTGTTATACTAGGTAATTCCAGAAAGTAAGTGTACGGAATTTTTGTAGGTTACAATTTTTTTTATTTAAACAAAAAAATTACGTGGTTACCGTAGTACATATGCAAGCTATTTTTCGACATAGTCGCCATTCCTCTCAATGCAGGTGGT
The DNA here is from genome assembly GCA_949825065.1 of Odontocerum albicorne. NCBI lineage: Eukaryota > Metazoa > Arthropoda > Insecta > Trichoptera > Odontoceridae > Odontocerum > Odontocerum albicorne. The sequence goes on along the minus strand of OX463863.1, from coordinate 5,441,602 downwards.
GAAGCGGGGTATCAACTTTTTGATGCCTTCCTCGAAGTAGTTTCCCGCCAACCCCTCCGTCCACTTATCCACCTCCTCCTTTACCTCCTCGTCGGTTGAAAACCTTTTCCCACCCATGTGCAGCTTCAGGGAGGTAAAGAGATAGTAATCTGAAGGTGCTAGGTCAGGGGAATGCGCGGGATGGTTCAGGACATCCCATTTAAACGAGGCGAGCAGTTCCTTCGTGGCGTTGGCCGTGTGTGGTCTGGTATTGTCGTGCAGCAGGCAGACTCCCTTTGTCAGCATGCCTCTCCTCTGTTCTGAATCGCCTGAATTTTTTAGGGTCTCACAGTATCTTGCAGAGTTGATGGTCTCCCCTTGAGGCATATATTCAATTAAAATTATGCCTTGACAGTCCCAAAACAATTTCGTCAGTCACAATTGAAGGTCTTCCGCTCCTCTGATCATCATTCACAGACGTACGACCGTTTTTAAACTCGCGACACCACTTGTATAGTACACACTCGTACGATTCATAGCTTTATCACCATATGCAGTTTTCACCTCATTATAAACCTCAACCGGAGGTTTTCCCTTTCAAACGAGATAACGGATGACGCCGCGTATTTCGCACTTGGCGGGAGATCGGATTGACATTTTTCACGAAACGTGTTGTCGCGTCGACACTTCTCAACGTACTGACCTCGAACCGGTCTCGTTGTGGAGGGGAAGGGTCAGGCTACACGGAAGTGTAGCCAACATGTCGAAAATAAAATCCATCCGGTCGTGAGAGCCTCAGTACACTTACTTTCTGGATACGCCTCGTAGCATACAATTTCACAGAAAACTACCTTCTGCGAATCGTAAAAAACAGTTGTGTACTGATGGAGAAAATATCATAGCTAAATATTTATTTAACTATACTTCAGAAAATGTAGGATGAGTCCTGCGACGTTTAAAGCGTCATGTCTCAAAGGGATGGGATAAAATCGTTTTTTTTTTTACAAATCGAATAAATTGTTTTTCTCTAAACTGTCGTTTTAATTCCTAATTTTCATTATACTGACTTTCTAATGTATTGTATGATTTGTATCTATCTTTAAATAGGCCAAGATCCACTATGAATTAATACTTAAGTTCGGAAATTCTAGGATGAGTCCTGTGACAGCACACAAATTTGCCCCAATACAACCTTGTAACGATGTTCAGTAATTTTATTGTAATTATTTTATCAACTTTAATATAAGCCTCGATTCTAATAAATAGCAAGTTATTTAGGTAAATACATTACATAAGGTTGTATTGGGGCAAATATGTGAGCTGTCACATGACTCATCCTAGAATTTCGGAACTATGATTACGAACATTTTATTTTACGTATAAAAAAATCGAAAATCCAACTATCGTATACCCCATCCCTAGCCAATGCGGACTAACGTAGTGACTTTTGACAAACGTCACCAAATATTATTTGATTTTAACAAACTGACACATTTTTGCTAATTTGTAACAAGATGTATTAATTTGTCATTATTTTTAGTTTTATGTAATGTATTTACCTAAATAACTTGCTATTTATTAGAATCGAGGCTTATATTAAAGTTGATAAAATAATTAAAATTACTGAACGTCGTTCCAAGGTTGTATTGGGGCAAATTTGTTGTGAACTGTCATAGGATCCGTGCTGCAATTTCTGAAGTATAATTGTTTAAAGGGTATGTGTGTACTCTGAATGCGAATGACAATAAATTTATTTTCATTTGATTTAAAAATGTGTTTGGGAAAAAATATATTTTAATAAACTAAGTCGCCTAATTTTATATCGACTTTATTACACCTATACATCGATTAACAAATGCCTACTAAGTCGCCTAATTTTATATCGACTTTATTACACCTATACATCGATTGACAAATGCCTACTAAGTCGCCTAATTTTATATCGACTTTATTACACATATACATCGAATAACAAATGCCTACTAAGTCGCCTAATTTTATATCGACTTTATTACATCTATACATCGATTAACAAATGCCTACTAAGTCGCCTAATTTTATATCGACTTTATTACACCTATACATCGATTAACAAATGCCTACTAAGTCGCCTAATTTTATATCGACTTTATTACACCTATACATCGATTAACAAATGTCTACTAAGTCGCCTAATTTTATATCGACTTTATTACACCTATACATCGATTAACAAATGCCTACTAAGTCGCCTAATTTTATATCGACTTTATTACACCTATACATCGATTAACAAATGTCTACTAAGTCGCCTAATTTTATATCGACTTTATTACACCTATACATCGATTAACAAATGCCTACTAAGTTGCCTAATTTTATATCGACTTTATTACATACATCGATTAACAAATGCCTACTAAGTCGCCTAATTTTATATCGACTTTATTACACCTATACATCGATTAACAAATGCCTACTAAGTTGCCTAATTTTATATCGACTTTATTACATACATCGATTAACAAATGCCTACTAAGTTGCCTAATTTTACATCGACTTTATTACACATATACATCGATTAACAAATGCCCACTAAGTCGCCTAATTTTATATCGACTTTATTACACCTATACATCGGTTAACAAAAAACGTTCCTAAAAATTTGTTCGTAAATTGAAACCTCGTTTATCAATTTTTTCTCTCCATATAAATATAATATATATGAATATTTTGTATCGCGATTCCATTTTGCAAGGTGCACGAATCAAAAGAAAGTCTTGATAACATACTCACATTTAAACTTCATGAGTTCTGGAACGGAGATTTCTCTGTACCGCGGCTTGTCTGGATCGAAACTGCTGACGAAAGTTATCTGGAAAGAAAACATTACTGGAATCGGCTGTCACAATAGGTTACATTGTCTTATTTAAAACAATTAGGGTGGCATAATGCATCCTTGTTATTGTAATTTATTTTTATCAAACACTGTTTATTCCACTTTTTTGTAACGGTATAACCCTACCGGTTTCTTGTCTTGTTTGTGCTCCCCTGAAGATGAGGTGTGCACCTTGAAACCGGTAGGGTTATACCATTACAAAAAAGTGGAATAAACAGTGTTTGATAAAAATAAATTACAATGTCTTTAAACGATCACAATGTTAATGCCTTAAAACCAGTCCTCACAAATTCCCACTCGACATTTATGATATACGAGTATGCCGCCCATTATCCTCTGTTGTTCCCTCACACGTCAACAATCAAGGTGACATAACGCATTCTTGTTTTACCCCTTTACTTATCAAACTGTTTAATTAAACCTGTATATGCCACCCATTAACCTCTGTGTTTCCTTCACACGCGAGTCTATGATAATATTAAACAATCAAGGTAACATAACGCATCCTTGTTTTACCCCTTTACATATCAAACTGTTTAATTAAATCTGTCCTTACAAATTCCCTATAAATATTCCCTATAAAATTTGACTATAACTAATATAAACAAACATATTTTTTTAATTGAAAATAATCGTGTTCACTTACCTCATGTCCCGTTTCATGCAATATATCAGCGATTGCCCTACACAAGTTGTAGTGACTTCTGGCAGGAGTTGGCGCCACGACCAATATCTTGTATGTCGCGCCCACCTGCAGTATGGACAGCACCACAAACAGCGCAGCGACAGCAAACTGCGTGGGAGACATCTTTCTAGAATACGAACAACTTTTTTTTTTAACCTGGTGAGTTTATTGCCATGTGGTAATCTCTTCCAACCAACCAAAAAATAGGTTTTTATAGGCCGTAAGTGTTAACCAGACTGGATTCCTATTTAAAAAAATCTGGGTCCGGAATCCGCAACCTCCGGATCGGCAGACAAGTGTCTTACCACCAGGCCACGGAGGTCGTCAACTTATTCATGTTACAGTATTCTCTCGATTATTCGGAGCAGTAGGGAATAATTTATCTGGACGAAAATATACGTTAGGGCGCTATTATAGCTGCCAAACGTGATTTGTTCTTTTTTTGAATTTTTTAATTAAATTCTGATTTATTATATTTTTTGCTATTTGTGTATTCCCTCATCTGTGCACAATACTCCATTATACTTCTAGTCTATTTCTTGATTGGTTCTAGCCCATAACAGTAGATTTTATATAAGTTTAAAGTGTTTATTTTGTTATTTCAACAGTTTTATTATTGTTGTGTTATATTAAATGAATTGTTCATCTTCATTTTTTATTAACGTTTGTTTTCTCTTGTAATATTTCAATTGGATTGATACTGATTTGCCTCAAAGAGATATGCGTGGTGTGTACAGCTTCTAGGAAGCACTTGAAGACAATATTTTTGAAAGTTCTTATCAAACGTTATGATTGTATAAGAAATCCTACTTAATACATTAACTTATCACTGGAATCCTACTTAATATCATATATTAACTAATCACTGAAATCCTACTTAATACATAAACTGTACTAGAGAAAATGTAGCATGGTCCCTGTGACAGCTCACAAATTTGCCCCAATACCACCTTGTAACGACGTTCAGTAATTTTAATTCTTTTATCAACTTTAATATAAGCCTCGATTCTAATAAATAGCGAGTTATTTAGGTAAATACATTACATAAAACTAACAATAATGACAAATTAATACATCTTGTTACAAATTAGCAAAAATGTGGCAGTTTGTTAAAATCAAATAATATTTGGTGACGTTTGTCAAAAGTCAATACGTTAGTCCGCATTGGCCAGGGATGGGGTATACGATAATTGGATTTTCGATTTTTTTATACCTAAAATTAAATGTTCGTAATTAGTATTAATTCATAGTGGATCTTGGCCTATTTAAAGATAGATACAAATCATACAATACATTAGAAAGTCAGTATAATGATAATTAGGAATTAAAACGTCAGTTTAGAGAAAAACAATTTTTCGATTTATAAAAAAACCGATTCGATTTGTAAAAGAAAGACGATTTTACCCCACCCCTTTGAGACATGACATTTTCTTGAGAATTATCACTGAAATCCTTCTTAATACATTAATTAATCACTGAAATCCTACTAAATACAAGGCATATCCAGAAACTAAGTGTACGGAATTTTTGTAGTTACATTTTTTTTAATTTAAACAAAAAAATTACGTGGTTACCGTAGTACATATGTAAGCTATTTTTCGACATAGTCGCCATTCCTCTCAATGCAGGTGGTGAAGCGGGGTATCAACTTTTTGATGCCTTCCTCGAAGTAGTTTCCCACCAACCCCTCCGTCCACTTCTCCCCCTCCTCCTTTACCTCCTTGTCGCTTGAAAACCTCTTACCACCCATGTGCAGCTTCAGGGAGGTAAAGAGATAGTAATCTGAAGGTGCTAGGTCCGGGGAATGCGCGGGATGGTTCAGGACATCCCATTTAAACGAGGCGAGCAGTTCCTTCGTGGCGTTGGCCGTGTGTGGTCTGGCATTGTCGTGCAGCAGGCAGACTCCCTTTGTCAGCATGCCTCTCCTCTTGATCTGAATCGCCCTCCGCAATTTTTTTAGGGTCTCACAGTATCTTGCAGAGTTGATGGTCTCCCCTTGAGGCATGTATTCAATTAAAATTATGCCTTGACAGTCCCAAAACACGGATGCCATGATTTTCTTGGCTGAATTTGTGGTTTTGAACTTTTTGGCGGAGGGTGAAGAGGTGTGACGCCACTGTTGAGACCTTTGGTTTCAGGCGTGTAGTGTGCAACCCAAGTTTCATCTCCAGTAACGATGGAGCGGAGAAATTCATCTCCATGGAGTTTGCAGCGCCTCAAAAACTCTTGCCTTTTTACAAATTGTCGCACTTGGCGGGAGATTGGTTTGACATTTTTTACGAAACGTGTTGTCGCGTCGACACTTCTCAACGTACTGACCTCGAACCGATCTCGTTGTGGAGGGGAAGGGTCAGGCTACACGGAAGTGTAGCCAACATGTCGAAAATAAAATCCATCCGGTCGTGAGAGCCTCAGTACACTTACTTTCTGGATACGCCTCGTACATTAACTAATCACTGAAATCCTACTTAATATATTAACTAATCACTGAAATCCTACTTAATACATTAACTAATCACTGAAATCCTACTAAATGTATTAACTTATCAGTGAAATCCTACTTAATACATTAACTAATCACTGAAATCCTACTTAATACATTAACTAATCACTGAAATCCTACTAAATGTATTAACTTATCAGTGAAATCCTACTTAATACATTAACTAATCACTGAAATCCTACTTAATACATTAACTAATCACTGAAATCCTACTTAATACATTAACTTATCACTGAAATCCTACTTAATACATTAACTAATCACAAGTATACGTCAGAACTACATATTTTCTTCTCGGTGTACACATGTTTACTGTACCCGGCGGTAAGCAATACACATCGTTCGTAGAGCGTCGTCTCTGTCGCACGATGCGCTAACTGCATCGTGACTACGATACCAGGATGTTAGCGCATCGTGCGACAGAGACGACGCTCTACAAACGATGTGTATTACTTAGCATTTATTCAACTATTTTTAGTATTTTTCAATATCCACGTTTTATTCCCATTCATCAAAGTCGGTACTAAAATACTGTTATGGACCAGCATCTAAGCAGAGTACACAATCCTCCCTATTCATTTAATTCCGTATTATGTCATACACTGTCACACTTTTTATTTTTCTCATTTTTTCTCATTATTGCATTTCTAAACCATGTATTCACTTTATGAACAATACACACATAACATACACTACACTCCACCTAAAGCTGAATGTGTTACTATCTAACATCGGTAGATCTAAAAAGATTTCTTTGTCGTTCGTCGTCTTCTTTCGGTTCTTACCAAATATGTTTATCTCAACTTATTCACTTGATCCAAACATACTTTTTTTAGTCTTCCTCTTACACGCTTTATATTTGTTTAGATGTTTTGTTAATCTTTCTTCATTCATTTGTTCTACATATCCAACCCATCTTAGATAGGATCATCATACTCAATACATCAACCTTCAGTTCACATTCATCCCTAATCACTTCATTCTGTATACTGACATACATTGATACACCATATACTCTTCTCAATGCGCGCTTGTCTACAGTATCAGCTCATTTCAGCCATTTAATGTTCAAGGACATGCACTTTTCACTCATTTACATAAAAAAAATGATACTTAAATACTGTTGTGGACCACCAGCTTAACATTCTGGTTCAATTTTTTTTTTTTTTTTAATCTGGCAAATTTATTACCATGTGGTAATCTCTTCCAACCAACCAGAACGATGTTTTTATAGGCCCCTTAGTGTTACCAGACTGGAATCCTATTTAAAAAAATCTGAGTTCCAGCGGAGATCGAACCCGCAACCTCCGGATCGGTAGACAAGTGTCTTACCACCAGGCCACGGAGGTCGTCATATTTAAGGGCCACGTTTACTTTGTTTCCTTTCACTATTCGTAACTGTAGAGAAAATACCACCCAAACAGCAGAAGTCTTCAAATTGCTCCAATCTTACATTATTCCCCCATATATCACGTTTACTTTTCCTTTCGCACTTTTCTATCACCATTACTTGAAATTTTACAACATTCATTCTCAGATCTTTCTCTTCACATCTCTCATTTAATTTACTTATCAAACTCTTTAATTCATCTTCACTCTCCGTTAACAATGCCATACCATCAGCATACCACAATTCGCATGTATTCCCATTCGACATTATGCCATTCATTAACCTCAGTACTTCCTTGACACATGAATGTATATAAATATTAAACAATTAGAGTGACATAACGCATCCTTGTTTTACCCCTTTACTTATCAAACTGTTTAATTAAACCAGTCCTCACAAAGTCCCATTCGACATGTATGTGCCACCCATTAACCTCTGTAGTGCCTTCACTCGTGAATCTATGTAAATATTAAACAATCAGGGTGACATAATACATCCTTGTTTAACTCTTTTACTTATCAAACTGTTAAATTAAACTAATCTGCACACATTCCCATTTGACATTTATATACCACCCGATAACCTTTATAGTTCCTTCACACGTAAACCTTAAACAATCAGGGTGACATAACGCATCCTTGTTTTACCCCTTTACTTATCAAACTGTTTTATTAAACATATCCTCACAAATTCCCATTCTACATTTATATGCCACCCATTTACCTCTGTAGTTCCTTCACATATGAATCTATGTAAATATTAAACAATAAGGGTGACATAACGCATCCTTGTTTAACTCTTTTACTTATCAAACTGTTAAATCAAAATTATCTGCACATATTCCCATTTGACATTTGTATGCCACCCATTACCATCATTAGTTCCTTCCCACGTGAAGCTTAAATAATCAGGCTGACATAATGCATCCTTGTTTTATCCTTTTACTTATCTAACTATTTAATTAAATCAGTCTTCACAAAGTTCCATTCTACATTTATATGCCACACATGAATATATGTAAATATTAAACGATTATAGTGGCATAACGCATCCTTGTTTTACCCATTTACGTATCAAACTGTTTGATTAAACCAGTCCTCACAAAGTCCCATTCGACATTTATATGCCACCCATTAACCTCTGTAGTGCCTTCACACATGAATCTTTGTAAATATTAAACAACCAAGGTGACATAACGCGTCCTTGTTTTACCCCGTTTACTTATCAAACTGTTTAATTAAACCAGTCCTCACAAAGTCCCATTTGACATGTATGTGCCACCCATTAACCTCTGATGTGACTTCACACATGAATCTATGTAAATATTAAACAATCAGGGTGACATAACGCGTCCTTGTTTTACCCATTTGCATATCAAACTGCTTAATTAAACCAGTCCTCACAAAGTCCCATTTGACATGTATGTGCCACCCATTAACCTCTGCTGTGACTTCACACATGAATCTATGTAAATATTAAACAACCAAGGTGACATAACGCGTCCTTGTTTTACCGCGTTTATTTATCAAATTGTTTAATAAAACCTGTCCTCACAAATTTCCATTTTACATTTACTCGTATATACCACCCATTAACCTCTGTAATTTCTTCACACATGAATCTATGAAAATATTAAACATTTATGGTGACGTAACGTATCCTTGTTTTACCCCTTTACATATTAAACTGTTTATTTAAACCAATCCGCACACATTCCCTTTCGACATTTATATGCCACCCATTAACCATTGTAGTTCATTCACACGTGAATCTATGTAAATATTAAACAATCAAGGTGACATAACGCGTCCTTGTTTTACCCCTTTACTTATCAAACTGCTTAATTAAACCAGTTCTCACAAAGTCCCATTCGACATATATATTTTTATTTTATTTATTTATTATTACACATGACAAGAAATATAAATAATTTGTAAAAAAACAACAGGTAATTTAATTTGGACACACAATTGTAATAGATCTGGGTTTGTTGCCTTTCATTTGTCGTATCCCCAGTAAACTAGGCTTTTGCCTGTATTTACTGAGGATATTTAACATGAAAAAATAAATCGATACTTCTTTCCGATTTCTGATTACACAAAAACAAAACTCATTAACCTCTGTATTCCTTAACACATGAATATATGTATTTATTAAACAATCAAGGTGTCATAACGCATCCTTGTTTTACCCCGTTTTCTTATCAAACTGTTTAATAAAACCTGTCATGACAAATTTCCATTCGACATTTATATGCCCCCTATTAACCAATGTAGTTCATACATGAATCTATGTAAATATTAAACAATCAAGGTGTCATAACGCATCCTTGTTTTACCCCGTTTACTTATCAAACTATTTAATAACACCTGTCCTCACAAAGTCCCATTCGACATTTATATGCCCCCTTTTAACCAATGCAGTTCCTTCATACATGAATCTATGTAAATATTAAAAAATCAGGGTTACATAACACATCCTTGCTTTACTCCTTTACTTATCAAACTGTTTAATAAAACCTGTCCTCACAAATTCCCATTCGACATTTATATGCCCCCTATTAACCAATGTAGTTACTTCATAAATAAATCTATGTAAATATTAAACAATCAGGTTTACATAACACATCCTTGCTTTACTCGTTTACTTATCAAACTGTTTAATTAATCCCCATTCTCTTCTGTGAACATTTATAGCAAAAAAAAAACATTTTTTTAACTAATAAAAATTAATTTACCTTATTTTTTAACAAAAACTTGTTTAATAATTGATCAAAGTTTAAGTAATTGGCACTGATTTTAACTATTTTCGACACTTCATTACCTCACTGTGGTAATTTTTAACTGTTGCTTTTATCACTACGTGAAAAATTATAATTATTTGCTAACTAATTCGAAACATCGATAAAGAATAATCAAAAAATATTTATTTTAAAGGTCAACACTTTGCACTATCGGAAAGACTTGAAACAGTCTGATAAGGATCTAATAAGATAAGAATTTATTTAACAAATTATGTATAAAAATTAATCTAAAAATACTAACAGTGTGGACTGATTATTTTACACATATTACATTAATTTATGATACACACTTAGTGATATTCTTATTTGAAAAAAAAACACCAAAAAGTTATTTGTTAACGCGTCTATGTTGACTGAAAAATTTCGTACGACTAGTTTCCTTTATAAAATAGATGTTTTGCAGGCGACTGTTTGTTTGCAGATGTTTTATTATAAAAGTCAGTGGCGTTTTAAGGGAGAGGCACAGACGCACCATTGCCCCTGAGCTCAAGCCAAACCGTTGACTATAGTTCGGAAATTCTAGGATGAGTCCTGTGACAGCTCACAAATTTGCCCCAATACAACCTTATGTAATGTACGAGGCATATCCAGAAAGTAAGTGTACTGAATTTTTGTAGGTTACAACTTTTTTTATTTAAACAAAAAAAATACGTGGTTACCGTAGTACATATGTAAGCCGTAGTACATATAGTCGCCATTCCTCTCAATGTAGGTGGTGAAGCGGGGTATCAACTTTTTGATGCCTTCCTCGAAGTAGTTTCCCGCCAACCCCTCCGTCCACTTCTCCACCTCCTCCTTTACCTCCTCGTCGGTTGAAAACCTTTTTCCACCCATGTGCAGCTTCAGGGAGGTAAAGAGATAGTAATCTGAAGGTGCTAAGTCAGGGGAATGCGCGGGATGGTTCAGGACATCCCATTTAAACGAGGCGAGCAGTTCCTTCGTGGCGTTGGCCGTGTGTGGTCTGGCATTGTCGTGCAGCAGGCAGACTCCCTTTGTCAGCATGCCTCTCCTCTTGTTCTGAATCGCCCTCCGCAATTTTTTTAGGGTCTCACAGTATCTTGCAGAGTTGATGGTCTCCCCTTGAGGCATATATTCAATTAAAATTATGCCTTGACAGTCCCAAAACACGGATGCCATGATTTTCTTGGCTGAAATTGTGGTTTTGAACTTTTTGGCGGAGGGTGAAGAGGTGTGACGTGACCGTTTTTAAACTCGCGACACCACTTGTACACACTCGTACGATTCATAGCTTTATCACCATATGCAGTTTTCACCTCATTATAAACCTCAACCGGAGGTTTTCCCTTCCAAACGAGATAACGGATGACGCCGCGTATTTCGCACTTGGTGGGAGATTGGATTGACATGTTTCACGAAACGTGTTGTCGCGTCGACACTTCTCAACGTACTGACCTCAAACCGGTCTCGTTGCGGAGGGGAAGGGTCAGGCTACACGGAAGTGTAGCCAACATGTCGAAAATAAAATCCATCCGGTCGTGAGAGCCTCAGTACACTTACTTTCTGGATACGCATAGTATTTACCTAAATAGCTTGCTATTTATTAAAATTGAGGCTTATATTAAAGTTGATAAAATAATTAAAATTACTGAGCATCGTTACAAGGTTGTATTGGGGCAAATTTGTGAACTGTCACAGGACTCATCCTAGAATTTCCGAACTATAGTTAATAAGATATCTGTTTTTTTCAACGTGGAGTTCTCGAGTTATTTATTTCTCTCTGGCTGAAACGCCCTTCCAAGTACGAGTATGTGAGAGAATTTTATTTACAGGGAAACCCCGTTTTTAAAGGGACTGATAAAAAAAACGTAATTGGAGGGAAAACGTAGATTCGGTATTAGAAAAAGAAAACGAAAAATTGAAAGTTATTTTTTATTTATTGTAGATAATCACGCAAATCGGAAAACTTTTTTCAATCGATTCGCGTGTTTTTTATTATCGAAGCCAAGGTATCCCCAAATGACGCGCTAGCGAAACACGTGAACCAACGTGTTTATTCACTTTTTCGATAATTTTCCGTTTCTCTTGGATCGATAATATTTTTCTTTGCTGAGACATTATTTGAAGGGATTCAACGAAAAATTAAAAGAAATGAAAAAAATGTTATTTGACACACGAAATACACGACAATTGACAATTGAAATTGTATGTACACGACCGACACGTTTAAAACACAAGCACAGATTGACCAAATACATATACAGTCTGCCTGCCTCGGATTCGCTAAATTTCCCACCAATTGCATCGTATTACACGACTCGTGTAACCTTGGCCATGAGCGCTGCAGGTGCAGGTGCACACGTGTCTATAAATAGAAACAACATATTTCTGCTTCCTTTAAAATCGTCGCGCATTTCATTAAATATGTTTATAAATTGATTTGCATTTTAAATATTTCAAACGCAAATTGCGGGAAATAAAAACGTAAAAGCGGGTACTAAATGTACTAAAATAAAACGGGATTGTAGAAATTGAACGCAAATAGCGGGAAAACGTGAATTCCGGGCACGTAAAAACGGAGTTTCAGTGTATTTTACACATGACAAGAAATAAATATAATTTTCGAAAAAACAACAAGTAATTTAATTAGGACACACAATTTTAATAGATCTGGGTTTGTTGTCTTTCATGTGTCGTGTCCCCAGTAAACTAGGCATTTGCCTGTATCTCACTGTGGACAAAATAGAAATTAATTAATACTTGTCAATTATTACCCTACTTATATTCTATCACATCACGCTATGTTCCTTATGGGGCAGGCAGAGAGAATCGAACGCTGCACATTGTGTTGCATTACACTTTCGTTGTATATACACTATTTGTTCAATACGAAATGTGATCGGTGGGAAATTAAATACAAGACATTGTTTATTTTTAGTTTACATGACCTTTTATTCTAAATACTCTCCTTGTAAGTCAATACAATACTGGAAGCGGTTGTAACATTTTCTGAAACACTCCTGAAACTCATTCTTCGGAATTGCCTCCAAAATCGCGGTCAAAGGCTTCTGACTCCTGAAATCGTGTCGAAACGCTTTCCTTTCATCGCCAATTTACGAATACGAGGGGTGATCGAGAACCAAGATACTTTTTTTGGCCAAGAAATTTCCGGTGCATTTTCATCCAACAGAGTTTGATTTGACAGAAGAATACGCGTAAAATTAATACTGGAGAGATACGTGCATTAAGGAAAAATTTTGGAATATCAATGTTTGAAAGGGGTGGAAGGGTGGAAGACATCAGAAATAAATGTATGAATACAATAAATATTTTGTGGAGATTGTGAATGATGAAAGAATGACTGAAAACGTGGCTGGACCAAATTGATCAGATTTTGAAAAATTATATTGTAAAAAAGGGTCTTTCATATTGAGCAGTTTTTTAATTCTTGAATAAAACACAATTTGATTTAATTTCAAAAAACTTTTCATTGGTCATTGAAGTATAATGTATGACATTTAAACACAAAAAAACAGTATCCGTCAAATGTCCACCTCTTGCAGCTCCACAGATGTCCACTCTTTTGTCAAAAGTTTCGACGACATTTTGGCATAATTGCGGTTCTAACTCACCAATAACGCAAATAATTTCGTCCTTCAGCTCAGGAATTGATCGAGGGTCATTTTTATAGATCTGGCTTTTCACGTAACCCCAGAAAAAGTAGTCCAACGGTGTCAGATCACATGATCTTGGTGGGCAATTAACATCACCGTTTCCGGAGATTACAATACATAAAATATTCCAACAATTTGAACGCGTTGTTGTATTGTATACGACTCCATTTTTATAAATTTCATACATTACACTTCTCAAATGTCACAAGATCCAGGCAAGTTCACGACGCCATCTGTGTTTTATCCAAGAATTTAAAAACCGCTCAATTTGAAAGACCCTTTACTTTCGTTGTATGCAGTACAACCTTGCGGGTTTTTTACCATGTTACCAGTGTAAACCAGACTGGAATTCTTTTAAAAAAAAATCTGGGTTCCAGCGGGATGTGAACCCGCAAACTCAGGGCTGAGAGTAACCTTTTTACTAACTAGGTCACGAAGGTCATTACAGGTTTTCCTAATTCGTACGAGAACGAAACATAACAGTTACAAAAAAATATGTACGAGTATATCCTCGTAACAATTCAACATTTTGAGACTTTTTTGATAAGGGCAATAGTGAAAATGTATACTAGTACGAGTATGTTATGTTACATTATAGTTCGGAAATTCTAGGATGAGTCCTGTGACAGTTGACAAATTTGCCCCAACGCAACCTTGTAACGATGTTCAGTAATTTTAATTATTTTATCAACTTGAATATAAGCCTCAATTCTAATAAATAGCAAGTTATTTAGGTAAATACATTACATAAGGTTGTATTGGGGCAAATTTGTGAGCTGTCACAGGACTCATCCTAGAATTTCCGAACTATAAAACATTATGACAAAATGTAGCGTGTTAAATAATTTTAAAATGAAATTATTTCAAGTATTACACTAAATTTAAGAGATTTTCCCTGAAGAAGGTGAGCGACACATGAAACACGTTTATGTGAAGACACACACGGTTATACAGTGTGATTGCTGGTTGGGAGACATGCATCATACCAAATAGACCACGGAGATCAAATAAGGTAAAGTGAGAAGTGTAAATAATATAGAATATTGTGGATGACGAGATGTACAGCATTAATGTAGAAGAGACGAAAGTTGTGTACTTGGATAGAAAAGTTTGGAGGTCTATTCTTTCTGTCTACTCCGCAAGGGATACGACGAGATTAAATTAATGTATATCAAATTATTTTTGACCATCAACAGGAAATAAAAATATTTTTTACAGATGTTATAATTATATTGGAGAAGCTGGCAGCAATATTTCTATATTCAAGGTGTTGTTTGATAATCTTGAAGCAGGTTTGGGTCATTAACGTGAAGGCCACTCGGGGCCTGTGCTAGGGAAAGTGCCGCCGTATCACATCTAGAGTACAGGCGGCCCTCGACTTTCGCACATTTTTTTAAATTAAATTTTTTAAAGTTTTTTGTATATAATGCAAAAATTGTTCGCTTCCATGCAGTCGCTCCAACTTTTTTTGTAAGAGTTATAATATATGGAACACAATAAACAATATTGGAGACTCGTGGGCTGAAATATTGTAAAAGAGTCAACAATGAAAGGTTCCTGGAAACAATTATGCCCACAAATGATTAGTGATTTTATAAATTCTGAAGAAACTCCGGAAACTGTCACAGATGAAATAGTTAGCCTAATGAATGAACTAAACTTGGACGTCAACAACGGAGATGTTAATGAGTTGATTGAATCTCACTCAGTACCTCTGACAAATGAATACTTAATTGAGCAACAAGAGTTAAATGGAATACACAATGGAAGTGAGGAAGAAGAAACTGATAAAATCGTCAAGACTTTGACAATCAATAATATGAATGAAGCCTTCATGCATCTTGACTAATTGTTGACTATCATGGAAGAATGTGATGGAAGACCAATGGAGAACGTATATCTCAAGTACGTAGGGTGATTGAGTAAGACACAGCATGCTATATAACTCTTTATCAAGAAAAGAAAAGAAGGGTGCTATTCAACTAACTCTTGACAAGTTTATAAAGAAAACACCTGAAAGCACTTAAACACGCCTCGTTAACTTTATTATGTATATTGATAAATAAATATTTTTAATATATTATTGATAAATAAATATTATCATTGATAAATAAATATTATTATTGATAAACAAATATTATTATTGATAAACAAATATTATTATTGATAAATAAATATTTTAAAATACAATTTTTGATGGTTTTTCTACATCCCTTTGCTTTCAAACATTTAACATTCGCACACATTTTCAGGAACCAATTATGTGCGAAAGTCGAGGGCCGCCTGTACTGAGGTTTAATTCCTTCGCCGAATTCTTCGGGTGATTGATCTTGTCACAAATGTTTCGGTCCTGCAACGCTCCAACTGTAAACCTGTAGAGGAAATGGTTGTTAAGGCGAAATTGTGGTGGACCGGACATGTGACTGACACAGACTCAGACCGAAACGCGTTTTGTACGGGGAAGTGGTGGTCAAACGAAGAGTTGGTGGGCAGAGGAAGCGCTATAAGGACTGTCTGCGAGAGTCGCTGACTTTATGCGAGACGCCTGAGGACTGGGAGCGGGTGGCTCAGGACCGTGAGGGGTGGAGAACCGTATGCTCTCGGGCTGATGGCGTTTCAGCGGCTAGACGTGTGAGAAACAGTCAGCGTGCTACGAACATGCGTCAGCATGGCCAAACGGCTCAGCAGGGTTCACATGTCATTCACTTTCATTGTATACAGTACAATCTAGTGGGCTTATTGCCATGTAGCAATATGTTCCAACCAACCATAAATATGTTAAAAAGGTATTAATTGAAAACCAGACTGGAGGCTTATTTTTAAGGTTCCAACGGGAATCGAACCTACAATCTTCGGGTTCGGAGAAAGCGTCTTACCAATTAGACCACAGAGGTCGTCGCATTACAGGTTGCCCTAATTCATAGAAGGACCAAACATAACAAGTACAAAAAATCAATTATAAAATTGAGTCGACTTATTCGATAAAAACTATAGTTAAAATGTACGAGTATATGTTACATTAAAATGTACGAGTATATGTTACACTAAAACATTATTAAAAAACTGAAGAAGCTGAGTGACACACGAAACACGTCTATATGAAAAGACACACGGTTCAACAGTGTGATTGCTCTACCTACCACTGGCATCTCCAAAGGCAGGTTGGGTCCACTTATAGGTTGATAGAACAATCTATGGGAGCGTTGTATCAAATAATTATCCGGAACATACAAAGTCAAGACTGTCCAGGACGGATGGGTTAACTAGATTACCCCTGAGCAAACAAAACAATCGAAGAGATCTTCCCCTCTCTAATGATCTGTAACTCAGCACCCCCAGTAAGGAGACACTTGGATAAAGCCAGGGATAATATTCATACTCCCTCATGTAGAGACAAGAAAGAAATATTTTCCAAACCAGTCCGAGCATAAGTGTTTGATATAATTAAAAAAAACGTTGCGTTCTGCCGCCCCCTAGAATTGTCCGTCTGCGCGCGCCACACACATTGCACATATAGGAGTACCGGTCCTGAGCCCACTGTAAAGTAGCTTGTCATCTTTAATGACAGAATACCTCAATTTGTGTTATGTCGGCCTATATAAGGAAGGTATGCATCAGGGATAGAGAACCTTTTCATGTTGAAAGACTGCATCAAGTAAGCTGTTACTTAGTGAAGCCGCATTCAAGAAACTTTAATGAGATCACTTCAAATTGTGTCACGTAACTTTTAAGAGAAAAACCTGAAATTAGTTTTTGACTGAAACCGAAACATTTGAAAGATGAAAAGTTCGAAAAAAATTAAGTGTTGAAGAATTAGAAACTTGGAAAACCTTTGGAAGAGTTGTTAGTGGTTTTCTAAATACTAATAAAGCTGACAATTACGAACAGCTTGTACAAAAACTCTTGCAGTTAACAGAATCTTGAATGTCGAATGTCACTGAAAATACACTCCCCGCATTCCCATCTAGAGTACCCAGAGTACTTAGGAGCTCTAAATGATAAACAAGGGGAAATATTCCATCAGGATATTCACAGAATGGAACAATGACACTACTGTAGTGTAAAATTACAGTACAATGTTTTACACTACTGTAGTGTAAAATTACAGTATAAATTTTTTACACTACTGTAGTGTAAAATTACAGCACAATTTTTTTACGCTACTGTAGTGTAACATTACAGTGCAACATTTAACACTACTGTTGTGTAAAATTACAGAACAACATTTTACACTACTGTTGTGTAAAATTACAGAACAAAATTTTACACTATTGTAGTGTAACATTACAATACAACATTTTACACTACTGTAGTGTAAATTACAGTACAACATTTTACACTACTCTAGTGTAAAATTACAGTACAACAATTTACACTACTGTAGTGTAAAATTACAGAACATTTTTTTTCCACTACTTAAGTGTAAAATTACAGTACAATTTTTTTCCACTACTTAAGTGTAAAATTACAGCACAATTTTTTTACGCTACTGTAATGTAACATTACAGTGCAACATTTAACACTACTGTTGTGTAAAATTACAGAACAACATTTTACACTACTGTTGTTTAAAATTACAGAACAAAATTTTACACTATTGTAGTGTAACATTACAATACAACATTTTACACTACTGTAGTGTAAATTACAGTACAACATTTTACACTACTCTAGTGTAAAATTACAGTACAACAATTTACACTACTGTAGTGTAAAATTACAGTACATTTTTTTTCCACTACTTAAGTGTAAAATTACAGTACAATTTTTTTACACTACTGTAGTGTAAAAGACATTAAAATGTTTCCCTTGCATCATATCACACTTTGGCTCCCCGTGGGTGTATCCAAAATCTTTAACTTCGAACTTCTGCCAATTGACTTTGCGGTTTATAAACATTACGTTGCGTTTCGGCAACATTGCAATACGCTTCGCGTTTATATTTTTACTTAGGAGCTCTAAGTGATAAACAGGGGGAAATATTCCTTCAGGATATTCACAGAATGGAACAATGATATCAAGGAAGGTGGGATTCTAGTATGATAGGGGTCTGCTGTTGTTTTATTTTATAGAGAAGGTGACACGTATTTCAATATTTTAACAAAAAAAAACGTATTTCATATTTCAACAAAAAAATGTTGACATAGTTCGGAAATTCTAGGATGAGTCCTGTGACAGCTCACAAATTTGCCCCAATACAACCTTATGTAATGTGTTGTTTATAGTTAAGACGTTAACGTTGTGGAGGTTTAAAGACATTGTAATTTATTTTTAATAAACACTGTTTATTCCACTTTTTGTGACGGTATAACCCTACCGGTTTCAAGGCTTTCACCTCATCTTCAGGGGAGCGCAAACAAGACTAAATGCTGTTCGAACTGGTACCGATATACACGCTTCAACGGTTTGGGGCTGAGGGGGGAGGGAGGCATGAGACAATTTTGGCCAAGAGCGGAGAGATTTTTGAGATATAACTGTTCAACAGATGTTCGGATCGATGTACTGACTTGCCTTGAAACCGGTAGGGTTATAACGTCACAAAAAAGTGGAATAAACAGTGTTTGATGAAAACAAATTACAATGTCTTTAAGCCTCCACAATGTTAATGCCTTAACTATAAATAATATATTCTTATTTTTTCCGATTTTAAATCGCTCATTTTTACAAGTGTATTAATATGTATTGAATACACAGCACCGGATTTTTTTAGCACAGGAAGGGAAAGGTTAAGAAACGAGTGAGGGCTCATCCCTTGCAAGGAGTAAAAGCGGACATCACCTATACTCGGGGACTGACCCTTACCGAGAAGGATAATCGCGACGCTACTTTGAACCTTCGGATCCAAGGGAACAAGCCGCATTAAGACTGAGATTGCTTCCACCGAGTATGTCCTATAAGCCTTTGCAATAGCTAAAAGCATCCACCATTGACCGTCGATTAGTATCCTTTTGACAACTTCTTTGAGCCCAACACCTGACTGCATAGCCCACAATTTTGTTAAGTTTTCTTGTACATAACGGCAGTCAGAACTTATATTTAAACAATAAAAAAATATAAACGCGAATGTTACACTACAGTAGTGTTAAAAATTTGTGCTGTAATTTTATACTACAGTAATGTAAAAAATTGTACTGTAATTTTACACAACAGTAGTGTAAAATGTTGTACTGTAATTTTACACTACAGTAGTGTAAAATGTTGTACTGTAATGTAACACTACAGTATTGTAAAATGTTGTACTGTAATGTAACGCTACAGTAGTGTAAAATGTTGTACTGTAATGTAACACTACAGTAGTGTAAAAAATTGTGCTGTAATTTTACATTACAGTAGTGTAAAAAATGTATACTGTAATTTTACACTATTGTGGTGTAAAATTACAGTACAGATTTTTTACACTACAGTAGTGTAAAAAAAATATACTGTAATTTACACTGCAGTAGTGTAAAAAAATTGTACTGTAATTTTATACTACAGTAGTGTAAAAAATGTACTGTAATTTTACACTACAGTATTGTAAAAAATGTACTGTAATTTTACACTACAGTAGTGTAAAATGTTGTACAGTAATTTTACACTACAATCAATCAATCAATCAACAATGGCTCTACAACCCAGGTCGGGTCTTGGCCTCCTTTAAAGCACGCCTCCATGACTGGCGGTCCTGTGCTGCTGTTCGCCAGTTCTGGATGCCAATGAGCTGCGCATCCCTATTGACACCATCCAGCCATCGAAGCTTCGGCCTTCCTGGCTTTCTTCGACCCCCCGGTGTGCCATTCAAGAGCCCTCTCGGAATGTCTTCCTCACTCATTCGCTGCACGTGTCCAGCCCACCTGAGTCTCCCAATTAAAATCTCTTGTGTTATGGTAGGGTCTCCATACAGACCGTACAGCTCCTGATTATACCTGATACGCCATTCTCCGTTATTGCAAATGGGGCCATATATTTTGCGCAGAATCTTCCTCTCAAATGTCCCTAGAGCCCTCATGTCCACTCTACTTAGAGTCCAACATTCTGAGCCATAGGTGAGCACAGGTCGGATGAGTGTTTTATAAAGTAGAGTTTTGGCTCTTCTAGAGAGATGTCGTGATTTCATGTACCTCTGCAGTCCAAAATAGCATCGGTTTGCAGCTATTAATCTTCGATTTATTTCAGTGGAAACATCGTTCTTACTTGTCACCATGGTACCGAGATACACAAATTCAGAAACGGTTTGGAAGGTAAAGTTGTCTATTTGTAGACTTATTGGGTTTTGGCGTCCATTTACGGGCATATATTTTGTTTTGGTCTCATTGACTACCAAGCCTAGGTTTTTTGCTGATGCTGCTAGTGCTCGGAAGGCATTTATAAGTTCATGTTCCGACCTCGCTATGATGTCAATGTCATCTGCATAAGCCAGGAGCTGCACAGATTTACTGAATATATGGCCTGTTGTTTGTATGCCGCTATCCCTAATGGCCTTTTCCAAAGCCATATTAAACAGCGTACACGCCAAAGCATCTCCTTGTCTAAGTCCATTAAATGTTTTAAGAGGTTCAGACAGATCCTTTTGCACTCTGACACGGCACTCAACGTTGGACATTGTAAGCCTGACTAGGTTAATGAGTTTGACAGGAATATTAAATTCAGCCATAGCTTCATAGAGTTTTGTCCTATTGACCGTGTCGTAGGCAGCCTTAAAGTCTATGAAGAGGTGGTATGTATCAATGTTGAACTCTACAGTCTTTTCCAATATATGTCTAAGTGAAAATATTTGATCTATTGTTGACCTTCCCTTACGAAATCCAGTTTGGTATTTTCCAATTATGCATTCGGAGTATTTCTGCAATCTATTACAAAGAATGTTTGAGAGTATTTTATATGCTATATTTAAAAGGGTGATACCCCTATAATTGGAGCAACTCATGGGGTCTCCTTTTTTGAGCAGGGGACATATACCACAATTCCACTCATTTGGTAGTATTTCGTAGCGCCAGATGTCACAGATGATTTTGTGAATATGATTGTGGAGAGCCTCGCCACCATGCTTGAACACCTCAGCGGGTAGATTATCACATCCAGGTGCTTTGTTATTATGGAGATTCTTTATGGCAATTGAAATCTCAGCCAAGGTTGGGGATGGCTCATTATCATCAACATCAGTGGTGTCGTATTCTACTTGTTGGTTCCCGCTTGTTGCTCCATGTTGGTTACCATTCAAAAGGACGTCGAAGTATTCCACCCATCGATCCAGAACCCTTTGACTGTCGTTTAAAATATTTCCCCGACCATCATAACACATAGTTGTTCTAGGCTTAAACTCTTTCCGTTGGTTGTTGATTTTACGATAGAAAAGTCTGGTGTTATTCTGTGAATGCGACAGTTCTGCTTCCTTTATTTGGTTTTCCAGGTATACACGCTTCTTCTTTCTGTGCAATTTCTTCTCTTTCCTCCTTAACTCTTTATACTCCAGCACAGCTTGTCGTGTATGATGCCGTTGTTGCATCCTGAGATATGCTTCATTTTTTTCATTAGTAGCATGTTGGCATTCAGCATCAAACCATTCTTCTCGTAGTGATGCCTGCCTATTTCCCAGAACCTCATTAGCAGTGGAGGTGACTACAGATTTAACAGTCTCCCAGTGTGTATTGACATCATCCTGGTCCAGGTTCATATCGGCATCGTCCAATCTTGAACCGATCAATGTTTTGAATTGTTCTGCAGTTTCTGGTGCTTTTAAATGGTCTGTATTAATCCGGGTTGAACGTGTACCCCTCTGTTTTTTCGCATTGGAAATCCTACATCGAACCCTTGCTATTACTAAGTAATGGTCAGAGTCTACATTTGCTCCGCGATATGTTCGTGTATCCATTAAGTTGGATCTATGCCTGGCGTCAATTAAGAGGTGATCTATTTGATTGACATTTCTTCCATCCGGGGTTTTCCACGTTCCCTTGTGTATATTCTTTTTTTTATATTCTTTCTTTGTATATTCTTTTTTTTATTTAGTTCCCTTGTGTATATTTCCCAGGGGGCTCACTATTCCAGTGAGTTACGGGTATGGCACACCCGGGGTACCTGATGCTGGACGCTGATCAGTCCTTTAACACTTCCATCCGGTCAGCGCCCTCCCAATCCTACACCTACCTTCCTATCTTAATTCCTAGTTCATACCCTTTGGTGATCCTATACAAAATATTCCTTCTCCCCAAAACTGGTAGGGTCGCAGTGAGACACACTCTGCTGGAGGGTGTGTATCTATAAAATGCTGCGTAACGCCTAGTTGCATCCCATCGGCAACACTACCAGTAAGTCCTATCCATATGGGTAGGGCGATGGCGAGTCTCTGGCGCCAGAAAACGAGAGACAACCAGCTAAGGGAAGGAAATCCCCGACAGAAAAACCCTGGTCCTCCAGGTTGGGGGTTGGGCGTGGTGTCAACAGCTCCACCCCATAAAAAGCCTACCGTTACGAAACCTAAAAGAGATATAGCCGGACTGAGATTGCACCGACCTAGCAAACGGAAAAAGGACGATGATTTGAAAATTGCTACATGGAATGTTCTTTCTTTATACCGTGCCGGAACACTGAGAATACTTTTGGATGAACTTAATAAATACAAAACTGACATAACAGCCCTTCAAGAGGTGAGGTGGATAGGAAAGGGAGTAATAGAAAAGCGCGACTGGACCATCTTTTACAGTTGTCATGAAAAGAATCATGTATTTGGAACGGGTTTCATTGTCTCAAAGAGAGTGAAGCACCTTGTTATCGGATTTAATGCTGTGGACCATAGAATATCGCATCTGAGAATAACTGGAAAGTTCTTTAATTACAGTATAATTAATGCTCATGCCCCTACAGAGGGGAAGAGCGACATTGAGAAGGAGGAATTCTACAGTAAACTAGCAAAAACATACCAGGACTGTCCAAAACATGATATTAAAGTGGTAATTGGGGACTTTAATGCTAAGATCGGGAAAGAGTCGGTATATACCTCAGTAACTGGAAAACATAGCCTGCATACTGTGACAAGTGATAATGGTTTAAGACTTGTTGATTTTGCAGCCTCTCACAACATGATAATAGGCAGTACATGCTTCCCACGAAAGAATTTTACACTACAGTAGTGTAAAATGTTGCACTGTAATGTTACACTACAGTAGTGTAAAAAAATAATTTACACTATAGTAGTGTAAAAAATTTTGAAGATCAGATTTCTAAGATCCCGGACGCACTCAGAAATCTTCCTCGGACATTTCCCAATGACCAAACAAAAAATATATATTCGGATAAAACCGGGCATATAATATATTAATCCTAGATAACGTAACACAAGCCAGTGTAACTTGCCATAGCTCATGACCACCATAACTCAAACTAACTAATGCCATAACTCAAACTAACAAGCCGTATGTGTTAATATCACAGAACGGAAGAGCCCAGAGGTCCTCTGAAGCTCGACTTCCCTCGGTGAGTTTTCTGCGGTTTTCTCACCGAATATGTCTTCAATACATATGCAAATGCGGGGAAGCTCCAATTACACAGGCCGCAGCTTATACCTTCCCATCCCTACACTCCACACCTACACTTGATCTTATAAATGTATGTATTTATTTTCCCTGTCAAATTTGTTGTTGTCGCTGCTGTCTGTCTGTGCTCTACGGTCATCTGACTACAGTCCCTCAGACGGTAGTGAAGTAAGAGAAAAAGAGCAAAAAAAGCTCATGAAGCCTCGCCTCGCCGCGCTGCGTCTTTGCGCCTTCTTCACCGTCTTCTCCAGCATCGTCACCTCATATCTACCGTCTTCACTATCGTCGCTACACTGAGGCCCCCGGGATGAGCGGGAGGACGCCTAACCTGAACTGCGCCATCAGCGCCACTGACATGAGCGTTCGAACGCCTTTGGAGATAGTCACCATGCCCAACTATGGTTGATTCAAATATCAAACAAAGGCTCATCGAGCCTAAATTAACTCACAAATACTTAATATAAGTATACACATATAAATAACACTGCACACACACATATGACACAACAATGGAAAAGGTATTCCCTCAAACCACTGACAAAATATCTACGCTGCAGTAAAAATGCACATGTTTTAAAATTTTAATAGAAGTCAAAGAACTTGGTTTATAGTTTTGTATCCTATCCAACTCATGACCAAACAAAAGCGTGTAATGTTACGTAACATAACGTATTGCATAGTGATGTGTTACGAGGTGATGTAATGTGACGTAACGCAGTGTAATTAATGTGACACAATGTTATGTAATGTAATTCAATATACTTTAACGCAATGTAACGTGAAATTATTACGTAATTTCCATTTTGGGCAGAATGTCAAAAATTTCTATCACGATATACTTCCATCGCCTTCTAATACATATGGTGAAAATATCGCGTATGATATTTTGAAAGAAATAAATATAGTCGGAAAAATCAAAATATGTGTATGAGATGGTGTATAGATCTAGAAGAGGCAAAATATGTGTATAACGAAATGAAAAATGTCTTAATAGCAGATAAATAAAATATTTCGACTTTGAACGCATTATGTACGTTAAATATGTATTTGTATTATTTTTAAAAAATCGACGTACAACCTGTTTTCCCATTACGATATTTATTCAGAGAAGTTGAAAAATACAAAAACAAAATAAATATTTTATTTTCCTATTATCGTAATTTGACATAATATATTTACCCCATCTATGAAATAATAACTGAAGCATTTTCATAATTAATTAGAAACTAAGAAATCTGCAGTTTCCTGCTGTACCGACATGTCAATGGCATCAAAAACGCATTGACAGTTTACATTTTTTTTCCAACTCCGGTGAAGTCTGCGGCAAGTTCGCGTCGCGTTCTCCGGTGCAATTAAAAAAAAACACAATAATGGTGAGTTATTATTATTAAAATAACATTGATACATCAAAATAAATACAATTAATATTAAACAAATAACATAACTAATGTCCCGTGTAAAATATACACTAATTGTTTTAATACAAACGCTTCTAAAACCGTTGTTATTAATCATAAAGGTATCCCATATTAGCGGTATGCTTTTCTAATTAACGAAATTATTCGGCTTTGTGTAAGGTTATTTGTCTTAAATTTGTCATATTTTGTGGAATTAAATATTAATTTTAGTAATGTGTTTATTAAATAAACTGTTTTAAGTGATATTTTTATGATAAAATTATTAATAAAGGAGTAATTATTTACTTTTGCATTACAATGACGGTCTGGTCTCAAGTTGATAATTAACGAAATAAAATTTGCATGAACTTGAAAATAATTTCGACAAATAACGCTTTTTTTTTTTTCATCGATGTTAATTTTTGAAATAAATTGTTTATAATTGAATTTTGACGAAATTTCTAATGTAATGGCCGCGGCCACTACCTTCCTGTCCTTACGTGTTTGAACTTTTTTTTTTAATTTGTCAATAACAATTTGCTCGAATCCCAAATTCGAGTCCCCTTGAGGTGAGTTGAATATCTAAACGGCGCTATATAAAATGTAATACGGAATGAAGTGATACGGGATGAATGTGAACTTAAAGCTGATGTGTTAAGTAAGATTAAGAAGAGGAATCTAAGATGGTTTGGACATGTGGAATGAATGAATGAAGAAAGTCTATCAAAACTGATATAAAGTGCAAATTTAAGGGTGATATATATGTCACAAACCTTTGCTACAAGTCATTCCTCTTGCAAGCCCAAGTACTCAAATTCCTGTCGCAATAACAACCACGTTCCGATCGACTGTCTAAATGGTTTTCCTCCCTTTACCTTTATTGAATTCGGCACGCCGTTGTATGTCACGGGAGTCAAATAGTCATATTGCCTTTGGGCAAAAGATGTTTTAACTCTAGGGATGGTGAACATTTGATCAGTTGCCATGCGTGTCATGTGTCTCTGCTGAGTCTGCATCTTCCCTTCCTCTCGATGGTAGTGCCAAAGAATGGATTTGAAATGTAAATTGGCTATGTTCAGGACCCGATACTCCCTGAAAAGCTTTGCTCAAAACGTTGGGATGTTTAGTTACAGATCATTAGAGAGTGGAAGATGTCTTCGATTGGGTGTCCACTTGTTTTGTTTGCTCAGGGGTAATCTAGTTAACCTATCCGTCCTGGACAGTCTTGGTCTGTACCATATGTTCCGGATAATTATTTGAGACAATGTACCCATAGATTGTTCTATCAACCTATAAGTGGAACCAACCTGCCTTTGGAGATGCCATGCCAGTGGTAGGTAGAGCAATCACACTGTATAACCGTGTGTGTGTTATCATATAGACGTGTTTCATGTGTCACTTAGCTTCTTCAGGATTTTTTTTTAAATTTAGTATAATACTTGAAATAATTTAATTTTTTATATTAAAGTGTCTTTCAAATTGAGTGGTTTCTTTAATTCAATTTATTTTATTCTTGAATAAAACACAGTATAATGTATGACATTTAAACACAAAAAACAATATCCGCCCAATGTCCACCTCTTGCAGTTCCGCAGATGTCCACTATTTTGTCAAAATTTTCGATGATATTTTGTTGGCATAATTGCGGTTCTAACTCACCGATAACCCCAGAGAAAATAGTCCAACGGTGTCAGATCACAATATGATCTTGGTGGGCAATTAACATCACCGTTTCCGGAGATTACAATACATAAAATAATTCAACAATTTGAACGTGTTGTTGTATTGTATACGACTCCATTTTTATAAATGTCATACATTACACTTCTCAAATGTCACAAGATCCAGGCAAGCTCACGACGCCATCTGTGTTTTATCCAAGAATTTAAAAACCGCTCAATTTGAAGACCCTTTAGTTTCGTTGTATACAGTACAGCCTGGCGGGCTTTTTACCACGTTGAAATATCTTCCAATCAACAAGAAATGTCACAAGCCCAGGCAAGTTCGCAACACCATCTGTGTTTTATCCAAAAATTAAAAGAACCGCTCAATTTGAAAGACCGTTTATTTAACACGCTACATTTTGTCATAATGTTTTAGTGTAAAATATACATTTTTACTATTAAACATTTAACTGTTTTATAAATGTTTTTTTTTTTGTATTTGTTATGTTTGTTCCTTGTACAAATAAGGGAAACCGGTAATGTGCAAAGGACCTGAAAAATTCATTAATAAATTAAGTTTAAATATGTTGTTTATAGTTAAGGCATTAACGTTGTGGAGGTTTAAAGACATTGTAATTTATTTTTATCAAACACTGTTTATTCCACTTTTTTGTGACGGTATAACCTGGTATAACCGTTGAAGCGTGTATATCGGTACCAGTTCGAGCAGCATTTAGTCTTGTTTGCGCTCCCCTGAAGATGATGTGTGCACCTTGAAACCTGTAGGGTTATACCGTCACAAAAAAGTGGAATAAACAGTGTTTGATAAAAATAAATTACAATAAGTTTAAATATGTTTCAAAATCTCTTAAGATGATAGTCCACAAGAGTATTTTAGCACCAACTTTGACGTAAAAAAACGAATACATGACGTACGGGATGACAATTTATGATAAAATATGGTATGGAAGTCTACACTGGATTTAGTGTCACGAATGGATTGATTTCAAACGTTGTCTCTTTGTATTCAAGTCCCTTAATGGGATGTCTCCATTGTATCTTTCCAACCTGTGTCTGAGGGATGTTCCTTCGGAGAGAAGTAGAACTATGAGGTCATTTTCTTTTTCATCGAATAAATTGGTTGTTCCAAAGCAATTCAATAGAGAAGAGTTTTACGATAACTTATGCTGTTGCCTGTTCTGTGGTGTTTAATGGTCTGCCTCCTAGTATCAGATATATGGGTGGCATGTGTAGCTTTAGAAAGCACTCACACCAAAGTGCTTCGTTAGGTGCTAAACTAGGTTTTACGTGACTCATATACTAGGTGACTTCATGCTTGGCCACACCAAAGTGGTTCGTTAGATGCTAAGCTAGATTTTACGTGACTCATATACTAGGTGACTTCATGCTTGGCCACACCAAAGTGGTTCGATAGGTGCTAAGCTAGATTTTACGTGACTCATAAACTAGGTGACTTCATGCTTGGCCACACCAAAGTGCTTCGTTAGATGCTAAGCTAGATTTTACGTGACTCATATACTAGGTGACTTCATGCTTGGCCACACCAAAGTGGTTCGTTAGATGCTAAGCTAGATTTTACGTGATTCATATACTAGGTGACTTCATGCT
The DNA here is from genome assembly GCA_949825065.1 of Odontocerum albicorne. Lineage (NCBI taxonomy): Eukaryota > Metazoa > Arthropoda > Insecta > Trichoptera > Odontoceridae > Odontocerum > Odontocerum albicorne. Next base: position 5,412,531 of record OX463863.1, on the reverse strand, counting down.
TGGCCACACCAAAGTGCTTCGTTAGATGCTAAGCTAGATTTTACGTGACTCATATACTAGGTGACTTCATGCTTAACCACACCAAAGTGGTTCGTTAGATGCTAAGCTAGGTTTTACTTGACTCATATACTAGGTGACTTCATGCTTGGCCACACCAAAGTGGTTCGTTAGATGCTAAGCTAGATTTTACGTGACTCATATACTAGGTGACTTCATGCATGGCCACACCAAAGTGATTCGCACAAATTCATTCGACACTTGGGAACGGTTGAGTCAACAAACGATGCCACTCTCAAAACTAACCAATTCCATTACAACTTACCTTATCTTTATTTACTTCCTGTGCAACTTCATTCCTAAGTGATTTTATTACAGGTACATTTTTGTATAATTTGCTCGATGGGTTCCACAAAATTTCCCTTTTATACACAGCTGTTATTAAAACTTCCGCCATCTTGTAAAATCACTTGTTGACACAATAAAATTAACCAACACGTCTGTTCGCTAGGAGACTCACTAGGTGACTAATCGTCATGTAGTGTGGCGCGAAACATGCAGTGTGGCCATTGCGATAGTATACGGTGTGTTGGTTCGCTAGGATATGTCGCCTAACTCTCAGCGTAGCTCTAAGCACCAAGCGAGGCTCCTACCTGTGTGGCCACGGTCTTAAAGACAATCCTTTTTGAGAGATCTTATCAAAATTTGTGAGTTGTTTTAAATCCTGAGTGCCTAGGCTTGAGGAGAGTTTGCTATCTAAACAGCACTATATAAATTGTCCTTTGATTATTATTATTATTATTAATGTGAACTTAGTGCTGATATGTTGAACAAGATGAAAAAGAGCTCTCTGGACATGTAGAAGGAATGAATGAAGAAAGATTAACTAAATAAATATACAGTCAAATGTGAGTGGAGGACCAAGGAAGAGATGGTTGAATCATGTGAGTATTATTTTGAAAAAAGACGTGTGATAGTTGTATGAGTGTGGAAGAGGCAAAGGATGTATCGAGATAAGAAAGTCTGTCGTTCGGACCTTTACCTACCGTGACAGAGAATGTATGAATTTGGACAAGGCCTAGGAAGTGTCGAGATAAAAGAGGTTGTCATTCGGACCTTTACTTACCGTGACAGAGAATGTATAAATGTGGAAGAGGCAAAGGAAGTGTCGAGATAAGAAAGTCTGTCATTCGGACCTTTACCTACCGTGACAGAGAATGTATGAATATGGACAAGGCCTAGGAAGTGTCGAGATAAAAGAGGTTGTCATTCGGACCTTTACTTACTGTGACAGAGAATGTATAAATGTGGAAGAGGCAAAGGAAGTGTCGAGATAAGAAAGTCTGTCATTCGGACCTTTACCTACCGTGACAGAGAATGTATGAATGTGGACGAGGCAAAGGAAGTATCGAGATAAGAAAGTCTGTCGTTCGGACCTTTACCTACCGTGACAAAGAATGTATGAATATGGACAAGGCCTAGGAAGTGTCGAGATAAAAGAGGTTGTCATTCGGACCTTTACCTACCGTGACAGAGAATGTATGAATGTGGACGAGGCAAAGGAAGTATCGAGATAAGAAAGTCTGTCGATCGGACCTTTACCTACCGTGACAGAGAAAGTATGAATATGGACAAGGCCTAGGAAGTGTCGAGATAAAAGAGGTTGTCATTCGGACCTTTACTTACCGTGACAGAGAATGATGAATGTGGAAGAGGCAAAGGAAGTGTCGAGATAAGAAAGTCTGTCATTCGGACCTTTACCTACCGTGACAGAGAAAGTATGAATGTGGAAGAGGCAAAGGAAGTGTCGAGATAAGAAAGTCTGTCGTTCGGACCTTTACCTACCGTGACAGAGAATGTATGAATATGGACAAGGCCTAGGAAGTGTCGAGATAAAAGAGGTTGTCATTCGGACCTTTACTTACCGTGACAGAGAATGTATAAATGTGGAAGAGGCAAAGGAAGTGTCGAGATAAGAAAGTCTGTCATTTGGACCTTTACCTACCGTGACAGAGAATGTATGAATGTGGACGAGGCAAAGGAAGTATCGAGATAAGAAAGTCTGTCGTTCGGACCTTTACCTACCGTGACAGAGAATGTATGAATTTGGACAAGGCCTAGGAAGTGTCGAGATAAAAGAGATTGTCATTCGGACCTTTACCTACCATGACAGAGAATGATGAATGTGGAAGAGGCAAAGGAAGTGTCGAGATAAGAAAGTCTGTCATTCGGACCTTTACCTACCGTGACAGAGAAAGTATGAATGTGGAAGAGGCAAAGGAAGTGTCGAGATAAGAAAGTCTGTCGTTCGGACCTTTATCTAGTGTGACAGAGAATGTATAAATGTGGAAGAGGCAAAGGAAGTGTCGAGATAAGAAAGTCTGTCGTTCGGACCTTTACCTTCCGTGACAGAGAAATGGTGTGATAATAAACTATTAAACAAGTGCTAAACAAACTATTAACTAATATTTTCAGATGCTCGGAGACGACGAACCTACAGACCCCTTAGTGGATCCATTTGCATCGATCCCAAATGATCCACTCAACGGTTTCCACAACCAAGACGGTTATGAGACAGATTCATCGGGTTCCGAGGAATGTACCCTCTCATCATACATCAACAAGATTCCTCCTTCCCTGACGATAACACCTTCGCCGATAGCGGGACTCCAGGTACACAAAATACCCGCCTTCACGAATTCATTAACAATCACAAAAATCGAAGATAAGAAATATAATAAAAGCGCTTCTTACGAGGGATACAAACAGAATGGTTTCAGCAACGATGAAAACGGATACGGAACATATCAACCGAAGAGACGCGGTCGGAAAAAAGGTTCGAAGAACAAGTTTAAAAAGGGTATACCGATCGAGACTTGGGAGAAATGCGGGATGCAACTCAACAACGGTTTGGTTATTACGAAAATTGGGAATAATAAAAGAAATTTTGTCGAGAGTGACCTTTCGATGATTTTGAATGGAAAAGACCAGTATATGCAACCACAAGAGGAAGTAAAAACCAAACGGAAGTATACGAAAAAGATGAAATTGGACGAAGACATTTACGAGAATATTTATACGCACGATTCTTACGTACAAGAAGACTTAATTCCTCAAGGTTAGTTATTTTTTTTTGTATTTTCTTAAGTATCAGGTCTGTAAATATGAAATCGAACGGAGCGAGTCTTATATTGGTTTGTAACTGGTTCCAGAGTCTCACTGCATGGACAGTAATGGACGACGTAAAAAATAAGAACAATGAACTTACTGATGTAATTTGATTTTATTTCGTGAAATTTTGGTCCCTTGAATTTCAAATTAACAGACTTTTACACCGTAGATGTTGAGAAAAACATATTTGGTAAGAAAACCACAGAAACTTACCAAGGGAAGACGAACTACAAAGAAACCTTTGTAGTTCTTCCTATACGTGATAGTAACACATTCAGCTTTAGATGTAGTGTAGTTTTCATATATCAGGTCTGTAAATATGAAACCGGATTTTTTTTATAGAAAATACACATTTATTGTATGAAAATGGTAAAAAATATTTTATTCAAAGTATTGCCCATCGCTGGCTACACATGTTTCCCATCTCTCTGGCAATTTGTGGATATGCCACGCCAAAAAAACTGTTGCACTTTTGAGGCAAACCAATCATCGAACCATTTTCGTAAGAAGTGAAGCGCTGCTCAGCAAGTGCGTGTCCCATCGATGCAAATAAGTAGTAATCGGATGGAGCCAAGTCTGGTGAGTAAGCCGCATGCGAAATTATTTGCCAACTAAACGCCTCGATCGTTTCCTTGACCGGTTTTGCTATGTGCGATGGTGCAAAATCACTTAGTGTTTGCCTCACATCAAAATCGCCACTTTTGAATTTTTTAAACCACTCAAAGCACTGTGATTTACCAAGAGCGTGCTCACAGTAAGCTTCGACAAGCATTCGATGCGATTCTGCAGCAGTTTTCTTCAAATGGTTACGGAAAATCAATGCTGTCCGCAAATCGTAGTTTTCAGGCACAAAAACAGACATGTTCAACGCTATGAAAACATATGTAGTTGTATTAAACTTGTATTGTTGCGAGTTGAAAGTCTTTGACAAATGTAGACACAGTTACGTGGTTTGAAAGTCATTACATTGACAACTAGAGCCATCTATGAGCGAATTCTGGTTTCATATTTTAGGAGATCGTCCTTAAGGGAAGAGATGATGAGGATGGTTTGTTGATAAATAATAAAACACGTTAGATCGCAATGCGGAAAGAGAGTCCAATTTTATTAGTAACGTAGGTATTTATATCATTTTAGAATGTGCGCGGGAATGCGCTCGCGATATGCCTACGTCTCGTTTCTGTGAATGCAAAACTATTAATTGTTGTATGTAGGTATCATTCAAATACGGAACTGTCGAGACAAGCATGGTGTGTTCTCTCTCTAGTATGGAATGCGGTCCGCTCGGCTATGGGTTGAATGGCCGGTGTGTGAACTTCGGACTTGTTTATTTAGATTGTCGAGTGAAGCGATGTTCATTTCATCGGTCATTGACCATATGTATGAACGCCCAGTGTTCCGAGTGGGCGACCGCCACAATATTAACAGACCTGGTATATAACAGTAGAAGGTGTGTGAGAGGAAGTCTAAGGAACGTATGATCGGATCCATCCGTCTATCATGCCGTGTAGTTCATGACTGAGCATCGTGACTTCCATGATAGTGGCTGGCGACTTCTCTTCATCCATCTCTGCACCCCGCGGTTCAAAGTGCAGTTGTTAAGGGTAGTCCTGTTGGATCTCTCACTTGATCAGTCCATCAAATCGAGACTCTTCCTCTTTCCAGTAACTTCCAGTAACCACAAACAATATGCCCAAAGAATCGAAGGACAGAGCACCAGACTTTTCTTTCTCGACAAATCCTCAGCCTCTTGGAAACTGGAAAAGTTGAAAATATTTGCAACATAATTTAGATGTTAACCCCTCCTGTCCTGTGATGTGTAACTAGTACACATTGCTTCTAAAAACTTTAATATCTCTATAAATATAATAAATACTGGGTACAGATTTTAGGTATTCCTCCGTAATACATTTACGCATTGAATGAAAAAATAATATTAATAATAATTAGCACTTGACGGCCACATTAGAGATGTTTTGTGAAAATCAGGAATAAATTCACCGATACAATCAAACGTGTGCCAGTGTGTGACGTAGTATATTCATTCTAAACCGCTATTGGTGAGGAAGCGACGCTATTCACGTCTCACTCTACTTCGGCATATGGGAACACAAGAAATAGAATCTCAGTTCGGTCGCTTCTCTCTTTTTAGTAGCCAACCGGCTTTCGTTCGAGATGGTCACTCCGTCTGTTTTGTGAACGTTGTCCGATGTTCTTTTTCATCTTTTCAGCAATTAAATTTCAATTATTATCACTTTTGACTTCAAATTTAATTAATTTTAGCGATTGGCTATGAATATTCTTATTTTTCCAATTTTAAATTGCTCATTTTTACATGTGTATTGATGCGTATTGAATACACAGCACAGGAACACGTGGATTTTATTAGCACAGGAAGGGAAAGGTTAATGTCTCGAGTAGTAAGATATTTTTTAAATTTTAAAACATCGTTTGTTCAGTTGGTAAAACATGTAACTAGTCGATAAATTATTTAATTGTGTGGTATCATAAATAGATGTCATTGGTATTCACATTCATGACATAATCTGGGAATATTGGAGAAATAATCACTGCGCCCCAACCGCGGGGCCATACGCTATCTGACTCAGTATTTCATGGCCCCATGGTTGGGGCGGTACGCACGGAGAGGTTAAGATTAGGTTTCATTAGTTTGATCCAGATTTTCTAATAGGAATTTGAATCTCTCAAATTCTACCCCCAATACGTCATACGCCCGGGGCTACTACCCCTCTCGCACCCATTATTTTACCCTTAGATATAATTCCAATGGCTTTATAAGATGAATTCATGATACAAAAAATTAATAATACAATGCAAACCTGCAGTTCCAGTTGCACCGCACATAGACCTGGCTTCCAGACTGACGATAGATATCGACCCATCGGAGTACTTCCCGGACGAGCCGTTCCCCAAGGACAAGGTGTATAGGAAGCGCAAGAGGGCGGGGCGGGCGACGGATCCTCAGGGTCAGCAACAACAGCAGTTCCACTGTGACATCTGCAAGAAGGGCTTCAAGTGTGTGAAGGGGGTGCAGGCGCACAAGAGCGCCAAGCACGGTATAGAGGACCTGGGGGCTTACTACCCATGCGAGATATGTCAGGAGGTATGAATATAGTAGTTACTTTCTTGAATCTTAGAAAGGATGTTTGTTTTCACTTTGTGGTGTCACGTTTATAATTTGTGTAATAAAATAAATAAAACCCTTTGTACGGCACCGGTACAAAGAACTGTAACATAGGCAAATGGCTGCTGCGCAATGCTCGGAGAATTCAGGTCAATTCCAAAGGCGTAGATCGATGAGAGAAGGTAGCGATGGTGAAGAGATTCCTCTTATGGCAGGTTGTAGCAGGTCTCAAAGGGAAACACAGTGTACTGAGAATAGGAAGTAAGTATCTTTATTTTGAAAGGGACCCTTCTTATGAACGGTCAATCGCTCATCGCAAGCGCTCACACCCCGCAGAATACCACAATTTTTGGGAGTGTTGCGTAATGCTTAGGCCGACCGGCCAGCGATCTAGTCTCGACCCCCGTTCATAAGTCTACATTTTCCGCTGTGGTCGCGATGCCGCGTGGACCCATACAAAACCAAGAATCAAAATATATCTATAATTTACGCACATTAAAATAATCAAGAAACTAATCGTAATACGAGGCGTATCCAGAAAGTAAGTGTACTGAGGCTCTCACGACTGGATGGATTTTATTTTGGACATGTTGGCTACACTTCCGTGTAGCCTGACCCTTCCCCTCCGCAACGAGACCGGTTTCGAGGTCAGTACGTTGAGAAGTGTCGACGCCACAACACGTTTCGTGAAAAATGTCAATCCAATCTCCCGCCAAGTGCGAAATATGCGGCGTCATCCATTATCTCGTTTGGAAGGGAAAACCTCCGGTTGAGGTTTATAATGAGGTGAAAACTGCATATGGTGATAAAGCTATGAATCGTACGAGTGTGTACAAGTGGTGTCGCGAGTTTAAAAACGGTCGTACGTCTGTGCATGATGATCAGAGGAGCGGAAGACCTTCAATTGTGACTGACGAAATTGTGGAAAAAATCGAAAATGCGCTCCGTGACGATCGCAGATTGACTGTGGATGAACTTTCTGCGATGTTTCCGCAAATCTCCAGATCTCTACTACACGAAACCATCACAGAAACCCTCGGATATCGGAAACTGTCCGCGAGGTGGGTCCCAAAACAGCTGACAGACCAACACAAGTTGAATCGAGTGGAGGCCGGGCAAGAGTTTTTGAGGCGCTGCAAACTCCATGGAGATGAATTTCTCCGCTCCATCGTTACTGGAGATGAGACTTGGGTTGCACACTACACGCCTGAAACCAAAAGGCAGTCTCAACAGTGGCGTCACACCTCTTCACCCTCCGCCAAAAAGTTCAAAACCACAATTTCAGCCAAGAAAATCATGGCATCCGTGTTTTGGGACTGGTCAAGTTGGGTTGGCGGGAAACTACTTCGAGGAAGGCATCAAAAAGTTGATACCCCACTTCACCACCTGCATTGAGAGGAATGGCGACTATGTCGAAAAATAGCTTACATATGTACTACGGTAACCACGTCATTTTTTTGTTTAAATAAAAAAAATTGTAACCTACAAAAATTCAGTACACTTACTTTCTGGATATGCCTCGTATGTTTTATGATGACGCATACGTCCGATATACAATTTTTATTTTGTATTCACCACTGTTTTATTTGAGTTCACTACCGGTTTCAAACTCCTCCGTCTTCCTCGTCAGGTGAAGTTGAATTCAATTATGTCTAAAATACATTTTTTCTAATTGTACGAGGTGAAGGAGAGGGGGAGGGAAAAAGTGGCTAATAAGGGCAGGAAAAACAATTTTTCGATTTATAAAAAACGATTCCATTTGTAAAAAAAATCGATTTTACCCCATCCCTTTGAGACATTTCAAATGTCACAGGGACCATTCTACATTTTCTCAAGTAAACTGTTCATTTTTATCGAAATTATAGTAATTACTGTTCACTTTTATAGAAATTTTGGTTGAATATTTATAACCTTGTCACGGAGTCACATTTGAGAATTCGAACATGATGTTTTTATTTTCATTTCGACAATTCAAATGCGTACGACACGCCAGGCGTGTTCTGTTCATAGGTTTGTATCTTTGCAAAATTTCTCAGCACTGCATGTATTTACTAATTCAGACATGTAAACGGTCTTTCAAATTGAGCGATTTTTTAAATTCTTGGATAAAACAGATGGCGTCGTGAATTTGTCTGGATCTTGTGACATTTGAGAAGTGTAATGTATGACATTTATAAAAATGGTGTCGTATACAATACGACAACGCGTTCAAATTGTTGGAATTATTTTATGTATTGTAATCTCCGGAAACGGTAATGTTAATTGGCCACCAAGATCATGTGATCTGACACCGTTGGACTATTTTCTCTGGGGTTACGTGAAAAGCCAGATCTATACGAATGACCCCCGATCAATTCCTGAGCTGAAGGACGAAATTATTCACGTTATCGGTGAGTTAGAAACGCACAGTTATGCCAAAATGTCATCGAAATTTTTGACAAAAGAGTGGACATCTGTGGAGCTGCAAGAGGTGGACATTTGGCGGATATTGTTTATTGTGTTTAAATGTCATACATTATACTTCAATGACCAATAAAAAGTGTTTTTAAATCAAAGCAAATTGTGTGTTTTATTCAAGAATTAAAAAAAAACTGCTCAATTTGAAAGACCCTTTAGTTACGCAATTGTAGCATTCTCATGATCATTGAATTACGTGCCGGTGACATCTGTGTTTCTAAAATATATAATTATATTTTTAAACCAAATTAACGTGTATATTTATTTCAGGTGTTCACACTGAAAAGGGATCTCTCATACCACACGGCGACACATCAAAATGACCAGGGACGTATGCCATGTCCAGAACACGGCTGCGACATCTCAGAAACGGACATCCAGGCTCTCATCAAACACAAGTCTAAATTCCACCCACACCTCGGCACTCTCGGGAGAAGTTGGTTCCACACCTGGGGCGAGAGATAGCCTCGTATCGATGGTTTAGCCCTTTTTGTATACGTTACAATATCAATGTTCATCCACACTATTGTCAGACGGTCAAAAACAGATGTGTGTTTATTTTACAATTTTACTCATTTATTTTCGCTACAATATCTTCGTTCATCTACGCTGTTGTCAATTATTTGTAGACAAATGTATGTTTGTTTTACAATTTGACTAGTTTAATTTATTCTACAATATCATCGTTCATCTACGCTATTGTCAATGTGTGTTTGTCTTACAATTTAACTCATTTTATTTATGCTACATATCATTACAATATCGTCGTTCATCTTTTCTATTCTCGGTTGTTAGAAGACAAACATGCATTTATTTTACAAGTTTACTCATTTCATTTGCACTACAATATTATCGTTCATCTACGCTATTGTCAATTGTTTGAAGACAAATGTGCATTTGTTTTAGAATTTGACTCATTTTATTTATGCTACAATATTATTACAATATCATCGTTCATATCCTCTATTCTAAGTTGTTTGAAGACAAATGTGTGTTTGTTTTACAATTTGACTCATTTTATTTATTCTACAATATCGTCGTTCATCTTTGCTATTATCAGTTGTTTGAAGACAAATGTATGTTTGTTTTACAATTTGACTCATTTTATTTATGCTACAATATTATTACAATATCGTCGTTCATCTACTCTATTCTCAGTTGTTTGAGTACAAATATGTGTTTGTTTTACAATTTGACTCATTTAATATTTTCTACAATATCATCGTTCATCTTTGCTTCGAGAAAATAAAGTTAGACTATTATTCGTTAATTTTTCTCCATAATTCTCCAGTCGATATGCGCATTGTGTTAGAATAATTGACACGTGATTTGAGAAAATAAAGTTAGACTTTTATTATTAGTTCATTTTCCCCTTGTTGAATTCTCCAGAATTGTGTTAGAATAATGGACACTTGATTTGAGAAAATAAAGTTAGACTTTTATTATTCGTTCATTTTTCTCTTGTTGAATTCTCCAGTCGATATGCGCATTGTGTTAGAATAATGGACACTTGATTTGAGAAAATAAAGTTAGACTTTTATTATTCGTTCATTTTTCTCTTGATGAATTCTCCAGTCGATATGCGCATTGTGTTAGAATAATGGACACTTGATTTGAGAAAATAAAGTTAGACTTTTATTATTCGTTCATTTTTCTCTTGTTCAATTCTCCAGTCGATATGCGCATTGTGTTAGAATTATGGACACTTGATTTGAGAAAATAAAGTTAGACTCTTATTATTCGTTCATTCTTCTCTTGATGAATTCTCCAGTCGATGCACGTGTTATTTTACAATATTGACTCTAGATTTGCAAAATAATGTTCGATTTTATTTATTAATTTCTCTCTTCTGCATAATAATAATTAAAGATGCCTTTTAAATTATCTAAAAAAAAATCATTTAAAAGTAATCATTTAAAAATAATCATTTAAAAACAATCATACTACATAATTGAGTGTTTGAAACAAGAGTATAAGGAATGGGCGATGTGAATAATATTAATAAATGTATTGAAAAAAATATAAACCAAAATTTTAGACAATTTTAGAACACTTTAGCTATTTTTTGCTACGCTAGAAAATAATTAATTTCAATTGCCTCGTACAGTACTCTCGATTAACCGGGGTGATAAGGGAAAAATTACCCGGGCGAAAAATCCCGGATAATTGAACTCGTTCATGAACGACTTTATCGGCAACGCCAAAAGATGTTGGGAAGAATTCTTTGCTTTCACAACTCGGAATTCTCTCGTTTCGCTTCTTGTTAAATGTTAATAATTAAAGGACAATTTATATAGTGCCATTTAGAGAGCCGACTTGTCTCAATAGCACTAGATTCAAACCCGCTATTATTGGCAGGTTAAAATAATTACAAAAAATATTTGCTAAGTGTAAAGATAGAAAGGCGATTACTGCGGCAATAAGATTAACGTCTCTGCATCTGAATAATGTAAAAGTCTGGTAATTAGAACAACGATAATTCGCAATTCGATTTTTTGTCATTACGCGGGTAGTCCCAAAAGTACCCGACCTAACAAAGAAAACATAAAAAATTTGGGAAAAAATATTTTTATTTCTCAACATAGTCTCCTTTCAGCTCGACACACTTTTCCCAGCGATGTTCAATAGCTTCGATACCCTGTTTATAGTGAGAACCGTCGAGCGCCTCAAAATAGCCAATCAATCGCAGATTCCACCTCTTCATCGTTGGCAAATCTTTTACCACCGAGCCATTTTTTCAAGTTTGGAAAAAGAAAATAATCCGAGGGGGCTAAATCTGGCGAATAGGGTGTGTGAGGAAGTAATTCGAACTTTAATTCATTGATAACTCACGCACTTTCAATCGACGGTCATCCAATACCATTTTGTGGATTTTCTTTACCATTTCTGACGTGGTCACCTCATTTGGTCGACCACTGCGATGTTCGTCTTGGCAGCTCGTACGGCCTCGTTTAAACTCTGCCACCAAATATTTAACTGTTGTAAACGAAGGAGCAGACTCCCCCAGAGTACTATAGAATCTAGCTCGGCTTTGATATTGGTTGGACTTAGACCTTTCAAATGAAAGTATTGTATCACATAACGATGACCAATATTTTCCATGTTTACAAATTCACTGAGAGCGTTCACTATTGATGGCTGCCAAACAAATACTAAACAACGTAGCGTCTTAAAACTTGAAACTTAAGCTTTATAAGTTTAGTAGTTTCTACCATAGTCATTTTTTAAAGCAACAACCGCCATCTATACGTCAGGTCGGGTACTTCTGGAACCACCCTCGTATATATGTACCGAAATTGACTTTTCGTTATAAATTATTTATTTATTTATCAAACACTTTTATTGTTAATATAATTCGGCTGGCTTTTTGCCAGGTGGCAATCTCTTCCAACCAACCAGACAAAAGTAAATGAAGCAAGTTACATGGTCGCAAAAAAACATTCAAACGACTCTCCATCCCCACGAAATCCATAAACACATACGTGAGCATATGCCCACAAAATGGGACAATCAACCGAACATTCCTTTTTATTGTGATTTGTTTTATCAAACACTGTTTATTCTAATTTAAAACAAGTCTTGTTTATGCTCCCCTGATGATGAAGGGAAAACCTTGAAACCGGTAGGGTTATACCGTTACCTAAAGTGGAATAAACAGGGTTTGATAAAACAAATTACAATGTCTTTAAACCTCCACAATGTTAATGCCTTAACTATAAATAATACATTCCTTCTCATATAAAGTGAGATATCATCAATCAAAGGAAATGAAGGAATGGTGGAGAGGAAAGGAAAAGAAAAATCAGGAATGAAACACGTTATTTTACTGACTAGAAATTAAGAGTTATTTCAGTCGCTTCTTAAAGCATGCCAAGGACGGAGCAAGTCTAACATTGATTTGTAACTGATTCCAGAGTCTCACTGCATGGACGACGTAAAAAATAAGACCAATGAACTTACTGATGTAATTTGATTTTATTTCGCGAAATTGTGGTCCCTTGAATTTCAAATTAACAGACTTTTACACCGTAGATGTTGAGAAAAACATATTTGATAAGAAAACCACAGAAACTTACCAAGGGAAGACGAACTACCTTTGTAGAACCTTTGTAGTTCTTCCTATACATGATAGTAACACATTCAGCTTTAGATGTAGTGTAGTTTTCATATATCAGGTCTGTAAATATGAAACCGGATTTTTTTTTATAGAAAATACACATTTATTGTATGAAAATGGTAAAAAATATTTTATTCAAAGTATTGCCCATCGCTAGCTACACATTTTTCCCGTCTCTCTGGCAATTTGTGGATGCCACACCAAAAAAACTGTTGCTCTTTTGAGGCATACCAACCATCGGGCCATTTTCGTAAGAAGTGAAGCGCTGCTCAGCAAGTGCGTGTCCCATCGATGCAAATAAGTAGTAATCGGATGGAGCCAAGTCTGGTGAGTAAGCCGCATGCGAAAGTATTTGCCAACTAAACGCCTCAATCGTTTCCTTGACCAGTTTTGCTGTGTGCAAGGAAGAACTTTTGACGTGAGAAAGGAAGAACGTGGTCTTCCACGTTCTTCCTTTCTCACGTCAAAATCACCACTTTTGAATTTTTTAAACCACTCAAAGCACTGTGATTTACCAAGAGCATGCTCACCGTAAGCTTCGACAAGCATTCGATGCGATTCTGCAGCAGTTTTCTTCAAATGGTAACACAGAAAATCAATGCTGTCCGCAAATCGTAGTTTTCAGGCACAAAAACGGACATGTTCAACGCTATGAAAACATATGTAGTTGTATTAACCCTGAGAGATCGGCGCACTGCTATAGCAGTGGAAGAAATTTGTTCAACCCTTGTATTCTTAATTGAATATCATTCATTTAGAATACAAGGGGACATATTCTAAAATATATTTATGTTGTAAAAATATTTGTTTTTTGTTTTTTTGTTGTTTAAAATAAATATTTATCACGAACGTCCGAATCGTAAATATATCTCAGCACTAGATAGACAATTATATTTTTTTCTCGTAGCACTCTCAGGGTTAAACATGTATTGTTGCGAGTTGAAAGTCTTTGACAAATGTAAACACAAGAAAAAGGCGCCAACGACGCGGCTTGACAGTCACTACATTGACAACTAGAGCCATCTATGAACTAATTCCAGTTTCATATTTACAGACCTGGTATATATAATCATAAATGTTGATAATATTTCCCAACACGTGTTATCTTCAAGGAATTCCGAAAGCTTTACGCGTTTAAATTTGACGTGATTTGCCATCGCGCTTACGTCAAAAGTGAACAATGAATCTAAGTATGACAAAAATAATGATTTACGAACTCACATCGACCGTGATTTCTGGTTGATGGCACGTTCGCAATTGCACCAGTTTTATTTTCTTTGTAATATATATTTTGAAAGGCGTTTTGAGAAAATTTCGGTATTTTCAGTGCCTCGGTTAATCGAGAAACTTCTGTGTTTATTATATTATTTAAGCTTTGATCGGCTATTAACGAAAAGCTATAAATTTGCCTTAGAAATTGCTTACTGAAGTGTCGAGCATTTTAAAATATGACATTCTTTGATATTATGTCTTCCCACCTATTTTTAAGCTGTTGTAATAAATAACTTTTGTATTGTTGTCACGGCAAAACCTGACACGTCAAACTTGAGCTACTAATGACGAAGCAAGATTCTTTAAGTAAGTTTCCTAGGAATAATGCTGAACCAAGTTTGCAATGTATGATCTTTTATTCTACTATTAAAAATAGCTACAATGATAAAATTTTAATTGTCATTGATAGTGTGTGAATCAACGTGTAAACAAAACATTAACCTTTCCCTTCCTGTGCTAAATAACAATCGGAGCGTTCCGGTGCTGTGTATTCAATACACATGTAAAAATGAGCGATTTAAAATCGGTAAAATAAGAATATTCATAGCCAATCGCTTAAATTAATTAAATTTGAAGTCAAAAGTGATAATAATTGAAATTTAATTGCTGAAAACACGAAAAAAATATCGGCTGACGTTCACAAAACGGGCGAAAAGACCACCTCAAACGAAAGCCCGCGAGCTACTAATGCGAGCGAACTGAGATTCTATTTCTTGCATTCCCATATACCGAAGTAGAGTGAGACGTGAATAGCGTCGCTTCCTCACCCATAGCGGGTTTTTTAGAATGAATATACCTACGTCACACACTGGCACACGTTTGATTGTATCGGTGAATTTATTCCCGATTTTCGCAATATATCTGATGTGGCCGATAAGTGATAATTATTATTAATATAATTTTTTCATTCAATGCGTAAATGTATTACGGAGGAATACCTAAAATCTGAACCCAGTATTTATTATATTTATAGAGATATTAAAGTTTTTAGAAGCTATGTGTACTAGTTACACATCACAGGGAAGGAAGGGTTAACGTGACGTACACAAAAAATGTCCGGAAGGGTTATGTACATGCATCCTGTTAACCATGCATTGGACATCGTACGGGTTTAATCGATTTAAGCTCATGCGCGAAGTATGGAACATACATATAAGGTGATTAACCCGTACCGTTGCACGGTTTTTTTTATAATGTTTCTGAACTGTTATAAAACTATACAAGGACGAGCAAAAAATGTGTTTGTATTCCAATAAATTAAAATTGCCCACATTAACCACTCGACAGTTTTGCTCGAGCGGGACTCGGGCAGGAAGTTTCTTTTTATACTGACGAGCCCGAGCCTCGTTCGGGCAAATCTTGTTTCGACTTCTGTTGGGAGTGTTTCTCCCGAGCGTCGTTCGGGCAGATCTTGTTTCAACTTGTTTTTTTCCGAACGGAATATATTTTCGTATAGAATTTATTCGTTCACAGTTCGTCATTGTGTTACGTCGCGTGTTAAAAATCCGACTGTTAAATGGTTAAACACAACATAAAGTAAATTTAATTAAACATCGCCAAACACTTGGTAGTTTAGAATGTCCTTATAAGTGAGTTTATAGTCGGCAGTCAATAATTGTGACACGTATTGCGAAGACAGCTTTTTCATGTAGGATATTGTACATCCGTTCACTTGAGATGCCCACAGCCTCAACAGTCTCGCGCAAAGCACTCTGCGGTCTTCTATTACGATACCATATATTTTTTCAATGATTTCCTCTGTCTTGGACGTAATTGGACATCTCGAACATGATTCATCTTCAGTGAATGTACGTACGGCCACTTTGAACCCATTTATCGAGACATAAACAGTTGTCAACCCTGGTGCGCAGAGTCCCCGTGAACTTCATCCAACTGAGCTTTGATCTTGACGTAATTGGACATCCCGAACGTGATTCATCTTCAGTGAATGTACGTATGGCCACTTTGAACTCATCCAGAAATAAACAGTTTTCAACCCTGATGCGCAGAGTCCCCGTGAACTTCATCCAACTGGGCTTTGATCTTGACGTAATTGGACGTCCGGAACGTGATTCATCTTCAGTGAATGTACGTACGGCCACTTTGAACCCATTTATCGAGAAATAAACAGTTTTCAACCCTGGTGCGCAGAGTCCCCGTGAACTTCATCCAACTGGGCTTTGATCTGCACGCCTGTTAATTGTTGCTTGCTGATTAGTTGTTACTTAAGTGTTTATCGTAGAAATACGTAAATAATCCCGTGAATATTTCAGTTCAGAAGCGTTATTAAAAAAAAAAATGATACTGTACATGACACGTATAATCAGCTTGTTTGTCGATAATCGTATATCCTTGCCGTCATAACTTCAAGTTTGATCTATCAACAATGCGTACGTACTTGTCGGAACAACATCTTAAACCGAATAAAACAAATCCACGAACAAACGTAATCAATTCATAATTCCGAAGAATTGTCTTATATAATATTACTTATCGACGTGACTTGTTCGTCTTCCATATTCGTACTATTTATTTTTTAATATGTACGTACGTGGCAGCTTTTACTTCAATAATAAAACTTACGACAAATTTTATTCGTACGATATAAGTAGAAAAATAAACAAATTTATTTATTTATTAACTATTGATTGATAACCGTTTTAGATGTATTATTAAAATCGGAAACGGTCAATCGTTTCGGAACGTGCGTGTATTGGGTAGAAGCACGTGGGTTGCAAGTGTATTTTTTATTAAAATTTGAATGCCTGATAATGAGATAACATGCTCCGAACGTTGCTAAAAGTCCAACATTTTATTACGTACGCTAAAAAACAGGAATCGAAGCTTAGTTCGTAAGCCAAACGACGATCACTGAACTATAAGGTACGACAAATTCTTACGTTGAATTTTTGTATTTAATATAAATACAATTACCTCATATCTGACGATGGCGGCAGCCGTTAATGGTCTCCTTCCATTTGTATCTATCCTGGATCGATCGGTGAACATCCGATATAGCAGATTCCATCACAGTGTCATGACCAGGTCGCTACATCTGGTTGGGAGTCTTCCTCGAGGATCATTCCTTCGACGCTTTCGACGGCCGCAAGTTTCTCGAGACGTGTTGCATACCCGATAACGAGAGACGTTCCTTTATCTTCGTTAATTCACATTATATGAGTGTCATATTACAATACTTAAATAAATTAATGTTAGTATGTTTTTGAATACCTTGCGTATAAGTAAATATTAAATATGTACGTATATTATATTTTCTTTTTAATTTTTGTCTATACAGGGTGTCCCGTGCCTCAACGTCAAGCCGGTATCGAGGAAAAGGCCAGCTTATGACGGTTCAGAGTTAAAAAAAAATCTTGCAAGAGCCTTATACTTTTCAAGTTATAGGCATTTCTTTGAAAATTGTGAAAGTACTGCGCGCCAAATGTTTATATACTGCGACTACAAATTGCCATATTTTATGATTTTAACCCTTCCCTTACGGTGTTAAAATTGAAACGCGTGCTCCGGTGTTGGGTAGTGAGTTCGCGATCAAAAATTAGCGATTTTAAATCGGAAAAATAAGAACATTCATAGATAATCCCCTTAATTAATTATAATTGAAGTTAAAAATTATAATATTAGGTGTACAAATAAGTTTCCGCCGTTTTTTTATCAAAAATTGGGCATTTATTGTGAAAGAACGGAACCTCATGTTTTATTCGAAGTATTGCCCATCGCTTGCCACTACTTTTTCCCATCTTTCTGGCAGCATACGGATACCGCGTCGGAAAAATGATTCATCTTTTGAGGCTATCCACGAATCGACCCAATTTTTGGTATCTTCATATGATGTGAAGTGCTGCTCAGACAGGCCATGCGTCATCGATCGAAACAAGTGGAAATCAGAAGGCGCAATGTCTGGTGAATACAGCGGGTGGGGTAAAACTTCCCAATTGAGTGTTTCCAAATAGGTTTTGACCGGCGCCGCAACATGTGGACGAGCATTATCATGCAGGAGAATAATTTTGTCGTGTCTGGAGTAGCAGTGGGCGCGCTTTTCCTCGAGTGCTCGACTCAATCTCATCAATTGTGCTCGGTAGACAGCCCCAGCAATGGTTTCGTTCGGTTTGAGCAACTCATAATACACGACACCAAGCTGATCCCACCAAATACACAACAAGAGTTTTTTTCCATGAATATTTGGCTTAGCTGTAGATGTTGAAGCATGGCCAGGGGTTCCCCATGATTTCTTCCTTTTTGGATTATCATAGTGGATGCATTTTTCATCACCAGTGACTATACGGTGCAGAAAACCCTTTCGTTTATGCCTGGCAAGCAGCATTTCACATGTGGAAAATCGGCGTTCAACGTTTCTCGGTGTCAGTTCATATGGAACCCAATTTCCTTGTTTTTGAATCATTCCCAATGATTTCAACCTATGTGAAATTGCTTGTTGAGTCACTCCTAATGTAAGTGCAAGTTCTTCTTGCGTTTGTCACGAATCTTGATCCAATAATACTTCCAATTCCGCGTCTTCGTACACTTTCGGCCTTCCGCTACGTTCTTTGTCTTCGATGTCAAATTCACCGTTCTTAAACTTTTGAAACCACTCACGACAACTTCTCTCACTTAAGGCAGCCTCACCATATGCTTCTACAAGCAATCGATGCGCCTCAGCTGCAGATTTCTTCAAATTGAAGAAGTAAATCAAAAGTTCCCGCAAATGACGCTTATTTGGCTCAAAACTTGACATTTTCGCACACAAAAGAATATATTATGCTGCTAAAAATTCACTAATATTTTAAGGTTATGTTGTTGACAGATGTTCAAACTTACGACAATGACGTATTACATCTGACAATTTTAACCATAACTTACTGGTGGCGCCAACTTCTGTCAATCGGCGGCAACTTATTTGTACACCCAATAATTGAGATTTATTTGCTGAAAACATTAAAAAACCATCTGAAAACATTAAAAAACGCTCACGGAACGGGCGTACGTCTAACCTATTTGCAAACCTAGAAGCTACTGTGGCGCGGAACGTCAGTCGCATACCCCGGCGCTTACGCTTATGCTTGCGACGTTGAGACAATTCAGCTCCTCGCAATTCAGTGGAGTATGCAAGAGTGAGATGCGAATATAGTGTCGCGCTTCTCGCATACTATTCACCTATCGTCAATACACAAGGTCGAGGCACTCGCAGCGTTTAAATGCGAATTTGTTTCCGATATCTTCACAAAATACCCACGATGTAGTCGATAAATTCTGATTAATATTAATATTATTTTTTCAATCGATGCATAAATATATTATGGAGGAATACCTAGAATCTTAACCTTGTATTTATAATATTTATAGAGATATTGATGGTTATTGGAAGCAACGTGTAGAAGATACCCAACACAGGGAAGGAAAGGTTAATGGTTTTATCACAATCCTAGATAGCCCTGCTATTAGTCGGAGTCCGATATAAAATTAAAAAAAACTGCACGTTTGAAAAAAATACAGAAATTAAATTATTTTTAAAGGAGTAGTAGGTATGTATTGTACCATTTTGAAATCCTGACTAAACAGACCAACTTTTGATGTAACTCGCCAGGTTAGCGTAGTACATTATTTTTACAGTATGCTGAGTTAAAGTTAGCTGATAAAAAATATTAATTTTTAGTTAAAGTTAGCTGATAAAAAATAAAAATATTAATCAGGATTTCAAAATGGTACAATACATACCTTTAAAAATAAATTACTGTATTTAATGATGACACTTTTCAATGTAGTGTCATATTAACTTACGTCGAATGGTGACTATCTGTCTCACTGTAGTTCATGTCAAATGGTGACACTAGCTGTCTTACTCTAACTCGTTCATGCACTGTATCATTTGTCTCGCTCAAACGTATTAAATTTGATCTTTGAATATTGAAAACCGTTATCATTGCACAGAATTTTTTTTTTAAAGGAGTATTAGGTATGTATTGTACCATTTTGAAATCTTGACTAAACAGGCCATCTTTTGATGTAACTCGCCAGGTTAGCGTAGTACATTATTTTTACAGTATGATGAGTTCAAGTTAACTGATAAAAAATATTAATTTTTATGATCGGACAAAAACATATTTTTTTTCGAACGTGCAGGTTTTTTTTTGTTTTATATCGGACTCCGACTAATAGCAGGGTCATCTAGGATTGCGATACAACCATTAAAATCATAAAATATGGCAATTTGTAGTCGCAGCGTATAAACATTTGGCGCAGGGTAGCAGCTACTTTCACAATTTTCAAAGAAATGCCTATAACTCGAAAAGTATAAGGCTTTTGCAAGAATTTTTTTTAACTATGAACCGTCATAAGCTGGCCTTTTCCTCGATACCTGCTTGACGTTGAGGCACGGGACAATCTGTATATAGTTTTGTATTATTTTAATTTTGGTCACATTTAAATAAGATTTATATATTTTGATATAAATCTTTTCATTTCGGATATCTTATATGTGTCGCTAATATCAAATTATGTGTTATTCTTTCATGAATTAAAAAAAAATATCTCTCGGGCTGTGGGTTGGCCATGCCTGGTCTATATATTGAGACGATAACATAGAGAATAGTACCAATATTGTTTATTCACGAACAATTTCTATTTATGGTATTATTTCAAACAGGATGTGTTTAAAACCAAGCCAACGCAACAAGAGACAAGCTGAAGGCATCAATTAAGGCCTTTATCAAAGACACGTGAGCAACTGTTAAAAGGAAAAGTATACCAAACGATTGTCAGACCCGCACTCCTCTATGGCTCCGAATGCTGGACGATGTATAACTCTTACTCTAGGCAACTAGAAACTGATGAAATGCGCATGCTTAGATGGTCAGCTGGTGTGTCCCTAAGAGACAAAATAAAAAGCTCACGCATTCGTGGAAGCCTAGGTGTTACAGACATCAACAGTAAGATGGAGGAGAGGCGGATGGATTGAGATGGTATGGGCACGTTGGACGCAGAGCACCCGATCACATTGTGAACCAGGCAATCTCCATGGATCTTCCTCGAATAACAACCAGAGGAAGACCAAAAAATTCATGGGTGGTGCGAAAAGATAACCTGACGCAGAGGCACGGCCTGGGGGACGTAGTCCGGGACAGAAGAGCATACAACCTGAGGACTAGGAGAGCTGACCCCAACAGTCTTCGCAGACAATGAATTGGGATGGAGACAGGGAGAAGAAGACGTGAGCAACTGTAATGAACAGTGGTTTAATTTCAAGGAAGGTATTGCGTCGGTGAGCACTTATTCTTCTTAAGTTTCAATCCTGGGGATTCGCTAGCAGCAAAGCCCTGCATCTCCTCCTCCACTCCGCTCGGTCTTCAGCGATTCTCTTGAGCTCTGTATAGGAGGTGCAGTCGATATCGTGGCATATTTGCTCCAGATACTCTCGGCGAGGACGCCCTCTGCCAATCGATCCCTCAGTCATTCCCTCCAGTATATTGTGCAGGAGATTTTCATGTCGCAACATATGACCCATCCATTCTGCACGCCTTTCCGATATGGTGTTTGACAGGTGCCTGGTTCCTTCGATCCTGCTGAGAACCTCGTCATTTGTAATGTGGTCTCTCCAGGAGATCTTTAGGATTCGTCTATAGGTCCACATCTCGAAGGTCTCCAATCTTTGAGCACCGGGGGCGTTTAAACCAATAAATGAATTAAATATAGGAAATATTAAATTTAGTAAAACTAAAATATACTCGTCGCAAGATTTATGTCCCTCTAGTATGAAGTTCTATAAATTAAATGCCACATTGAAACATTTACTAATGTCCACACCTCGATAGCGAAGTGTATGGTCGCATGGTAATGCACTGAACGTCCATGCGGAAGGTTGCCTGTTCGAACCCCGCGCTATGCTACTACCCTCGAATGACATGGGCATTTTTCCGCCTATTATTTGAGGGTATAAGGATACATATGACTTCGGTCAATTCTACCATATTCTTATAAAAAAGTCAATAAAAAACATGATGGTGTGCTCCGACCGTCTCACTTTGGTGTGCCATCAGATCCAGTACAGCGGTGTGGTCAGTGAGTTTGCTGGTATGCAGTGGTTCACTCGCTTAAAAAAAAAAACCAAGGCGCAGCTTCGTTTTATGACTGAATTGACGTCGGAATGGCGAGGGTATTCTCGAGTACGAGGCCCAACAATGACGAATATCAACACATGTCGTGCTAAGAAATTTAGCAAAGACACAAACATATTATCAACAGAACACGCCTGGCATGTCGTACGTACTGGACAAAAGTTTCTATGGACGTGCGAGGCATGTGTCCGTAAATACGGCTCCGAAAACAATCTTAATTGATAATTATGTAAATAATTTACTTGTTTAACACACTGACTTCAATAGAAGATACATAACATTAATTGAACTGCGTTAAACATAAAAGTACTCCCATGGTATTCTCAACATAACATTAATCTAACTGCGTAAAGCATAAAAAGACTCCGTGATATTCTCAACATAATATTAATCGAACTGCGTTAAACATGAAAAGACTCCCATGATATTCTCAATATAACATTAATCTAACTGCGTAAAGCATAAAAAGACCCCATGATATTCTCAACATAACATTAATCGAACTGTGTTAAACATAAAAGGACTCGCATAATATTCTCAACATAACATTAATCTAACTGCGTGAAGCATAAAAAGACCCCATGATATTCTCAACATAACATTAATCTAACTGCGTGAAGCATAAAAAGACCCCATGATATTCTCAACATAACATTAATCTAACTGCGTAAAGCATAAAAAGACCCCATGATATTCTCAACATAACATTAATCAAACTGCGTAAAACATTAAAGGACTCACATAATATTCTAAACATAACATTAATCTAACTGTGTAAAGCATAAAAAGACCCTATGATATTCTCAACATAACATTAATCTAACTGCGTAAAGCATAAAAATACCCCATGATATTCTCAACATAACATTAATCTAACTGCGTAAAGCATGAAAAGACCCTATGATATTCTCAACATAACATTAATCAAACTGCGTAAAACATAAAAAGACTCCCATGATATTCTCAACATTAAAGGGATATTCTGCTATAGAGGCGTGAATTTCTGACATTTTTTCAGACTAAATAAATAAAAACAAAAAATAATGATCCTATACATTTTTTTACAGTTTGTTTATTGATGATTTGAGAATGTACAAAAAATTTTTGAAAAAAAAAATTTTAAATTCAAGATGCTATCAGCTGTCGTAAAAAAAATGGGGTTGAGCTGGTCGACATGATTAGAACCCTTTCGTAAATCTGAAACAAAAATCATACACAGTTTCTTGATAAGAAATAATATCGTTATAGTTGGTACCAAAGAGAAAGAAAAAACGTTAAATGGTGGCTGTCTGAAAAAAAAATTCTATTTTTTTACCCTTTTTTTCCAAGTCTTTTAATATTTTAAAAATAGTAAAAAAGTTGTTATGAATTTTCCAAGGTAGGAACAATAGAGAAACATCTATCGAAGTTTCATACCAAATTCGAAGGCAATCGGTTGGATAGAACTTGAGATTTTACGTCGACCAGGTCGAAAAAAGTAGTTTCGAGAAAAACGCGTTTAAAGTTTTGAGATTATCGTCCGAGTCATTCCGGTGCAATGTAATTGCTGCCTCATTTATAGCTATGGTATAACTTAGTATGATCATTCCATGATATTTTCAACATAACAACATTGATCGAACTGCTTAAAACTTTACATAACATAAATTCTTTACATAACAATATTAATCAAACATAATAAGACATGAAAATGACTTCACGATGTACATGGAGGGCACTATATATACCGCATTGCCGACCTCTACTCGAGAGACTATATCTGTTAATATTTTTCTTAATATTGCCTTGAAGAGGAAGACTGCAATACTTTCATTATCATCAGTCGTCTTCTAAGCCAACTATACGAAAGAAAATGTAGCATGGTCCCTGTGACAGTTCACAAATTTGCCCCAATACAACCTTGTAACTACGTTCAGTAATTTTAATTATTTTATCAACTTTAATATAAGCCTCGATTCTAATAAATAGCAAGTTATTTAGGTAAATACATTACATAAAACTAACAATAATGACAAATTAATACATCTTGTTACAAATTAGCAAAAATGTGGCAGTTTGTTAACACTTGCCACCCTGTGATGGATATCGAGTGACCAGGACTTATATTTTATTTGATTATTCGACGTTTTAATACATAATAAAATTATTTTTATAGTTAATTACAAAAAATAACCTAGCAGATTTTGCATAATTTTCATTTAAAACATACATTTTTCACTGGATGCTTAGCGTCCAACACCGTCGCTGGCGTATTTTTTTAGCACAGTAAGGCAAGTGTTAAAATCAAATAATATTTAGCGACGTTCGTCAAGTCATTACGTTAGTCCGCATTGGCTAGGGATGGGGTATACGATAATTGGATTTTCGATTTTTTTATACCTTTTAAAATTAAATATTCTTAATTAGTATTAATTCATAGTGGATCTTGGCCTATTTAAAGATAGATACAAATCATACAATACATTAGAAAGTCAGTATAATGAAAACTAGGAATTAAAACGTCAGTTTAGAAAAAAACAATTTTTCCATTTATAAAAAAACCATTTTACCCCATCCCTTTGAGACATGACATTTCAAACGTCACAGGGACCATGCTACATTTTCTTGAATATACTCGTAATACATCTAAAAATGATTGTCTACTTGACGTGTCTTTTCACTAGTTTTTAACATTTCTCGTCTTCTGTTTTCTTACATGTCATGTAGTGGCAAAATATTTTCTTACATGTCATGTAGTGGCAAAATATTTTCTTACATGTCATGTAGTGGCAAAATATTTTCTTACATGTCATGTAGGGGCAAAATATTTTCTTACATGTCATGTAGTGGCAAAATATTTTCTTACATGTCATGTAGTGGCAAAATATTCTGAAGCCTTTTATTATAAGTAGAATTCTTCGTATTGAATGCTTTGGGTTCAATTCCAGATTGTTTTAAAAAAGAATTCCAGTCTGGTGTCACTCAAGGCCTCGGCCACACAGGTAGGAGCCTCGCTTGACGCTTAGAACTATGCTGGGAGTTAGGCGACATATCCTAGCGAACCAACGCACCGCATACTATCGCAATGGCCACACTGCGCACTTCGCGCCACGTTGCATGACGATTAGTCACTGAGTGAATCTCCTAGCGAACAGACGTGTCGGTTAATTTTATTATGTCACCAAGTGATTTTACAAGATGACGGGAAGTTTTAATGACAGCTGTGTATAAAAGGGAGCCTTTGTGGAACCCATCGAGCAAATTATACATAAATGTACCTGTAATAAAATCACTTTGGAATGAAGTTGCACAGGAAGTAAATAAAGATAAGGTAAGTTGTAATGGAATTGGTTAGTTTTGAGAGTGGCATCGTGTGTTGACTCAACCGTTCCCAAATGTCGAATGAATTTGTGCGAATCACTTTGGTGTAGCCATGCATGAAGTCACCTAGTATATGAGTCACGTAAAATCTAGCTTAGCATCTAACGAACCACTTTGGTGTGGCCAAGCATGAAGTCACCTAGTATATGAGTCACGTAAAATCTAGCTTAGCATCTAACGAACCACTTTGGTGTGGCCGAGCATGAAGTCACCTAGTATATGAGTCACGTAAAATCTAGCTTAGCATCTAACGAACCACTTTGGTGTGGCCAAGCATGAAGTCACCTAGTATATGAGTCACGTAAAATCTAGGTTAGCATCTAACGAACCACTTTGGTGTGGCCAAGGATGATGTCACCTAGTATATGAGTCACGTAAAACCTAGCTTAGCACCTAACGAAGCACTTTGGTGTGGCCTTGGCCTAAGAGGGAACGGAGATTGTCCATTATCATTCGCAACAGTCAGGTCCTGTCTAGTGCACGTAGTCTCGATATCCGAACAAACTAGCGTGCGTTCGGTATATCAACATCATTTGGGAGTAACGAATCGCTCACGGTCTCGACAAATCAAAACTTCAGCCGTCTTCTAATCAAATCGAACTCGGCAATCTGTAGAATGATTATTTTCAACTTTTGATGATTATTTCTAATATTTATCTGTACTAGTTTTAACGTTTCTCGTGTTTAGTTTACTTTAGTGTTACGTAGACCTGTTTAGTGCCACAATATCTGAAGCCTTATACGAATATATATATCGTAATTATAAGTAGTTAAATTTTCTATATTGAATGCTTTGTGTGCTAGTTGAGTATTTTACGTAAGTTCGAAATTTTTATATGATGTGTACGTCGATTTTATCGTGTATCGATAAGTTGTCGTGAAAGAGATTTAGCATTTTTAAGTGAAATTCAATGCTCGCAAGTATCTCAGAAACCTCGTAGTGTCGTAGAACTTTAGTTATTCTCGATCAAAGCCTTGATTTGGTCATAACAAGTGGTGATTGGCATTCTCAAACATGCACCACCTTTGAGTGTCGTATCAACATTATGAATTTTTTTAACCCTTCCCTTACGGTGTTGAAATTGAAACGCGTGCTCCGGTGTTGGGTAGTGAGTACGCGATCAAAAATTAGCGATTTTAAATCGGAAAAATAAGAGCATTCATAGATAATCCCCTTAATTAATTATAATTGAAGTTAAAAATTATAATAATTGAGATTTATTTGCTGAAAACATTAAAAAACCATCTGGCAACGCTCACTGAACGAGCGTAGATCTAGTCTCGTTGCCAGCTCAACAGCTACTACGGCGCGGCAGGGTTGGTGGCTAACTCGGGCGTGGCTTACACTTGCGAGGTTGAGACAATTGAGCTCCTCGCAATTCAGTGGAGTATGCAAGAGTGAGATGCGAATATAGTGTCGCGCTTCCCGCATACTCTTCACCTATCGTCAAGACCCAAGATCGAGGCACTCACAGCGTTTAAATGCGAATTTGTTTCCGATATTCACGAAATACTTAAGATGTAGTCGATAAATTCTGATTATTATTAATATTATTTTTTAAATCAATGCGTAAATATATTATGGAGGAATACCTAAAATCTTAACCTTGTATTTATTATATTTATAGAGATATTGATGGTTATTAGAAGCAACGTGTAGAAGATACCCAACACAGGGAAGGAAAGGTTAAAACCACATTTGACACACCATTGATAACTACACGATACATATCATTTTTATGGTTTATGTCACATCAATGCTCGCAAGTATCTCAGAAACCTCGTAGTGTCGTAGAACGTTAGTTATTCTCGATCAAAGCCTTGATTTGGTCATAATAAGTGGTGATCGGCATTATCGAACATGCACCACCTTTGAGTGTCGTATCAACATTATGATTTTTTTTTAAACCACATTTGACACACCATTGATAACTACACGATACATATCATTTTTGTGGTTT
This sequence comes from Odontocerum albicorne, assembly GCA_949825065.1. Lineage (NCBI taxonomy): Eukaryota > Metazoa > Arthropoda > Insecta > Trichoptera > Odontoceridae > Odontocerum > Odontocerum albicorne. The sequence continues at coordinate 5,384,922 of OX463863.1, read as the reverse complement.
ATGTCACATTTTTTTCCTTCACGGTAGTAACTTATTTTGTTCCTTCCATCTTCGAAATACGTCAAAAATAGCTGAAAGCTATTTGGGTGAACTGTAACCGAAAAAATGTTCTTAACTATTACCTTTCATAATAATATACATTCGTCACGTTTGAAATTAAGTTAGCTAAAATAAAATTGTCCTAATGACGTCTATCCGAGAAATACGAAACTTACTTTCTTGACAACCGCAATATATTTTAAGTGTAATTTTATCGCGAATAAAATAATTCTGTCTTATTAGTGGCATAGGTCCCGAATTCATAGTTTGACCTTAAGGCTAAATACTAAATCTTATTTTTTTTTTACTGAATCTGCTTTAATTGACATTCAAATTATTACAAAATAAATGTATAATATATATAAGTGTTAGGGTAGGAAGGTGGTGGCTGCGACCATTAGACAAGGAACTTCCCCCCCCCTCCATCTGCGTTTAGAAAAACAAATTTGGTAAGAAAACCACGGAAAACGTACCAAGGGAAGACGTACTACAAAGAAACCTTTGCAGATCTAATATGTGATAGTAACACATTCGACTTTAGATGTAGTGTAGTATTCATTTATATAATCATTAATTTTGATGAGACCTCGTGAAAAGGTTGCCTTCAATTGCTTCCTAAAGGTGCACACGCCACCCGTGTCTCTAACACTTAGAGACAGACCATTCCACGTAACAGGAGTAGCTATGATAAAATCCCTGTCATAGTTCCCCACCCTATTGGATCGTGGATCGTTTTGGAACAATCGATTCATTTGATGAAGACAAAATTGACTTCAAAGGTGTGCTTTTTTCCTAAAGAACACCTTTCAGACTCCTCGATTCGAAAGACGTCCCATTAAGAAACAATGTTGTGTTTTGGTTTAAAGAAAATTGTTAATAGAGTTCCGTGCAAGTATAAGACTGTTCGACATCTTGTATAGTATTTACGAGTAGGTCGAACTATACCGGATGTCCTGTAACTCGATGTCAAGCCGGTATCGAGGAAAAGGCCAGCTTATGACGGTTCAGAGTTAAAAAAAAGTTCTTGCAAAAGCCTTATACTTTTCGAGTTATAGGCATTTTTTTTTTAAATTGTGAAAGTAACTGCTACCCTGCACCAAATGTTTATACGCTGTGACTAAAAATTGACATATTTTATGATTTTAATGGTTGTATCGCAATCCTAGATAGCCCTGCTATTAGTCGGAGTCCGATATAAAACAAAAAAAACCTTCACGTTAGAAAAAAAAAATTGTTTTTGTCCGATCATAAAAATTAATATTTTTTATCAGCTCACTTGAACTCATCATACTGTAAAAATAATGTACTGTTAACCTGGCAAGTTACATCAAAAGATGGCCTGTTCAGTCAGGATTTCAAAATGGTACATATGGAGGCTATAGATGTGTGTTGTGATAGGAAAGTCTAGCGCTCTATCCTCTCTGCCTACCCCTTTATCTATCTCTCTAACTTTATAAAATAATACACCAAATGTATTTGAAACATAAATGCCACATCGATGAATAAGTCCCGGGACTAACCAACAGATGGGGCTTCTAATAACAAATCCATACAATTCTCAGTTAGTACCAGCCTTTAGAAGTTACGTGTCAAACTTTCTTGACATTCCGACATTGTGTCATTGAGTTACAGTGGTTTTAGTGACACTACTTTTGCTATTTTCAAAACAATGGAAAAAACCAAATTTTGTGTGTTGATATTATAAAACATTGCTTTTTAATGGGAAAAATACCGTTCAAACTCAGCGATGGCTTGAAAAGTGTTATCCGGGCTCTGCTCCGTCGAAAACAACCATTTGTCGGTGGTATGCTGATTTCAAACGCGGTCGTACAGACACAAATGATGCTGAACGCTCTGGTCGTCCAAATGAGACTGGTACACCAGAAAACATATAAAAAACCTTCAAAATCGTGATGGAAAATCGCAAAGTAAAGTTGCATGAGATAGCTGACATCCTGAATATATCATTTGGTAGTGTTTACACTATTTTGCATGAACATTTGGTCATGAAAAAGCTTTTTTCGAAATGGGTGCCGCGTTTGCTCATAATGGAACAGAAACAACAACGCATCGATGATTCAGAGCACTGTTTGGCACTGTTTACGCGAAATGAACAGGAGTTTTTGCGTACCCACCGTATTCTCAAGATTTGGCCCCCAGCGACTATTGGCTGTTCGCAGACCTTAAAAAGATGCTCCAGGGAAAGAGATTTGGCTCCAATGAAGGAGTGGTTGCCGAAACTAACGCCTATTTTGAAACCAAAGATAAATCGTTCTACACGGCTGGCATAGAAAAGTTAGGAAAGCGTTGGAATGAATGTATCGCTCTTGAAGGAGACTATGTTGATGAATAAAGAAGAATTTTGGCAAACAAATGTTGTTTTAGTAGTTAGTCCCGGGACTTATTGATGGATGTGTTACGTATACACAATATATTTATAAATCGTTTAAATATATATTCATTCAAATATTTTCGAACATGCTAATATAAAGGGCCCACTGTATACCATTTTCGAACATGCTGATATAAAGGGCCCACTGTATACCATTTTCGAACATGCTGATATAAAGGGCCCACTGTATACCATTTTCGAACATGCTGATATAAAGGGCCCACTGTATACCATTTTCGAACATGCTGATATAAAGGGCCCACTGTATACAATTTTCGAACATGCTGATATAAAGGGCCCACTGTATACCATTTTCGAACATGCTGATATAAAGGGTCCGCTGTATACCATTTTCGAACATGCTGATATAAAGACCCCACTGTAAACTATTTTCGAACATGCTGATATATAGGCCCACTGTATACCATTTTCGAACATGCTGATATAAAGGGCCCACTGTATACCATTTTAATTTTATATATTAGTGAATTCTCATAAATCTAGTATTTTTTTTTAGAATTTTTAATGTGTATGATAATTTTTAGTGACAATTTTATTTGTATTATTTGAATATGAATTAATTTTAAAATCATGTAGTTATTAATTTTTTTGAGTATTATAGCTTTTAAGAATTAGAATATAGAACGTATTTTACGAAAGAATATTTGTAAATAAATAAAATTGTATTTTCGATAATAAAATTTGTGATACTCTCGAGTTTGTTTGTTTTTCTTTATCAACACAACCATTTTGTTACTTCTTCTTCCCAGTGTCATGTCAGATTCCCCCCAACGTTGAATATCACCTGAGAGTAGACATCTTTGTCCCCGGCAACCCTAAAAAGATCCCCAAAGCCCCTTATGCCAGTCCAATAACGTATATTACGAAGCCAGGAGATTTGCTTCCTACCAACACCTCTACTTTGCCTAGGATGATCAGGTGCAGTAATATGTATTTTGCTCCTCTAAGTACATGACCCAAGTAGGACACCTTTTGGATTTTAATATTAGTCAGCAATTCTCTCGTACATTGTCACTCGACATAGAGTGACAATGTACGAGAGAATATGGAATGAAGTGATTAGGGATGAATGTGAATTAAGGCTGATGTGTTGAGTAAGGTGGAGAAGGCACGCTCAGATGGTTTTTTCTTCTTCTTCCCAGTGTCATGTCAGGTCCCCTCAACGTTGAATATCACCTGAGAGTAGACATCTTTATCCCTGGCAACCCGAAAAAGATCCTCAACGCTCCTCATACCAGTCCAATCACATATATTGCAGAGCCAGTAGATTTGCCTCCTGCCAACACCTCTTCATTGCCTTAGATGATCAGGTGCAGTAATTTGTACTTTGCTCCTCTAAGTACATGACCCAAGTAGGACACCTTTCGGATTTTAATATTAGTCAGCAACTCTATCAATTTGGCTCTTTGAAGAACCTTCGTGTTGCTGACCATATCCGTCCAGGGTATCCGTAGCATTCTCCTGTGCATCCACATTTCGAATGCTTCCAGTCGGTTCATACTACCAACTTTGAGGGTCCATGATTCCACTCCATGCAATAACACTGACCAAACGTAGCATTTGACTAACCGTTGTTGAAGTTTCAAGTTTAGATTATCATCGCAGAATACGCTTCTCATTTCATTAAAAGCCGCACGAGATGATTCAATTCTGCACTTGACTCCGGTTTCTGGGTCGAGGTCTTCCACTAGGATACTTCCGAGGTATTTAAATGTTTCCACTCTCTCTATATCAGCACCGTTCAATGTAAGACGTGATCCTGTCGGACAAACACCATGAACTTAATTTTACTCACGTCCATGTTCAGCCCCAGCCTCACACCTGCTCCATTAATTCTATCTATGGCGCAGGGTTTGAAGGGTGTCAATACTGTCTGCCAAAACAACCGTACCATCTGCGTACCTGATGTTATTGACGCATACACCATTCACTTTAACCCCCAGATTCAAGTTATATAATGCTTCCTTGAAAACTATATCAGAGTACAGATTGAATAACATAGGTGACACAATGCAACCTTGTCAGACTCCACGTTGAATTGGTATGCTTTTTGATTTGTTATTTTCCAATTTAATAACAGCTTCTTGGTTCCAGTACAGGTTTTTAATAATATTTTTAATTTTGTTACTAGTTTGATGCATTTAATAAAACCATTTTGATGTTGGGTAGATCCACTTGATACAACCATTTTGACACTGCTTTGATGCATTGAAATCAACAAATTTTTATCGTTTCAGAAGATTCTGAAACTGGATTTAAAAATCTTTCCATACAAGATCCAAATAGTCCAAGCTTTACTACCCCAAGATACTCAGCACCGACTGCAGTACGCCATTCAGAAATTTATTTATTTATTTTCTCAAAACAGGCTTAGCCCAATTACTTGGAAAAATACAAGAAATGTTACCATTAAAAATAAAGAAAAATTATATAGAATAAAAAATAATGTAAATGCATACATACTAGTATATACACACAAACATACACATATATTCAAAGTCACTTAAGTATGTTGATGAGTGCTTTCTAACGCGCTCAATCTTAGAAGATAATTTACTTTTGCTTTTGGTAATGTGATATGGAATATGTCAATATCCGAAGCAGTCCCGTTCAGAAGAGTTAAGGCCCTTCCAACAGGCAAAGCGGCTGGAAGACCCGTTGTTGCGTATGTTATTGAGAACAGTTCTTGCCGGCGCAGTCTAGTGTAATTGTTAGGGACATTTAACGCTAATCTTTGTAGTAATACTGGACAGCTCACAACTCCTCGAATGAGTTTGACAATGTATACCAGGCGACGTAGATCTCTCCTTACGCTCAAGGAGGTATACCCGAGCATGCCCAAAAGAAACTGAGTAGGATAAAGCTATGGATAGACACCAAACTCTCTTATGTAGAGATATCGTAGATATCTTTTTTGTACTTTCTCCACCATGAGTGAGATCTGCACCCCCACCAGGCTCCGAATGCAAGCATTGCTTTCTAGTTTGCTACGGATCAATGAATTAAACAACGTTTTGAGCACCAATTGATTTTCAAAGGACTTAGAGATTCTCATTACAAATCCTAGAGTTTTATAAGCTAAGTTGCACATAATTTCTATGTGAGGACCAAACGCGAGATTGCTGTGGAACAAGACACCCAGATCTTCAATATTATCTGTGCGGGGTATAGGTGTAGATTCTAGTGTATATCTATGGAATTTCAAGACGTGTGAGCGATGATACGACATAATTTTGCACTTTGATACATTGAAATATAATTTATTATTGTGGCTCCAGTCGCAAACGTTGTTGAGATATGACTAGGTCTAAGCAGTCGGTATAAGAACGATTTTTTTTAATGATTTTGAGTTCATCAGCAAATAGAAGAAGCGTGAATATCAAGTAACGTTGCATAATATAATTTTATGTTCTTTGAAATATGTCATATCGGAAGCAATCCCATTGAAAAGAGTTAAGGCCCTTCCAACAGGCATAGCATTGTGACTGGAAGACCCGTTCTTGTGTATGTTATTGAGAACAGTTCTTGCCGGCGCAGTCTAGTGTAATTGTTAGGAACATTTAACGCTAATTTTTGTAGTAATGCTGGACAGCTCATCACAACTCCTCGAACGAGTTAACAACAACTTGTAAGTGTTTTTGTGGCCTTTCAGTGGCCACCCTGTATATACCATATACATACATACAATGACGCCATTTCACTGTCGAGGTAGGTAATGAAGATATGAGTGCCAAACTTTCCTATCTCCACACACATACTTAAACTTTTCCACATCCATATAACTACTATGATTTCTCTCACTTTCTATGTTTACTTCTTTCAAAATATTCACTTGATCCAACATACTTTCCTTGGTCTTACTCTCACACGCCTTCCACTTACATTTGCACTATATATTTATTTTGTTAGTCTTTTTTCATTCATTCGTTCCACATGCCTTAACCATCTGAGCGTACTCTTCATCGTCTCATTGTCATTCCATGTATTCTTCTCAATACACGCATATGTATACCATCTACGCATAGATGACGTTTTGACAAATTATTATTTTAACCTTTCCCTTCCTGTGTTAAAAAAATCCGCCCGTTCCGGTGTTGTGTATTCAATACACATGTAAAAATGAACGATTTAAAATCGGAAAAATAAGAATATTCATATCTAATTGCTTAAATGAATAAAATTTGAAGTCAAAAGTGATAATAATTGAAATTTAATTTCTAAAAAGATGAAAAAAACTTCGGCCGACGTTCACAAAACGGGCAAAGCGACCACGAGAGAAGCGAGCGAACTGAGATTATATTTCTCGCGTTCCCATATACCGAAGTAGAGTGAGACGTGAATAGCGTCGCTTCCTCACCCATAGCGGTTTTTTTAGAATTAATATACCTACGTCACACAATGTTTGATTGTATTAGTGAATTTATTCCCGATTTTCACAAAATATCTCTGATGTAGCCGATAAGTGCTAATTATTATTAATATTATTTCTCCATTCAATGCGTAAATGTATTACGGAGGAATACCTAAAATCTGAACCCAGTATTTATTATATTTATAGAGATATTAAAGTGTTTAGAAGCAATGTGTACTAGTTACACATCACAGGGAGGGAAGGGTTAATACATTTAGTTGAATTTTGATATAAGCAGCATAGTACATCATGTCAAATCATAAATTTAAATAGCGCGTGCATGGCGGTTAATTTATTAAAGACTTATTTAGTAATTTATATTCCATTTTATATTTTTTCATCACATATCTGAGTGCTTTAATTTTGTTTTGATTTCTTAGACGGATAAAATTATCAAAGGTTTTCATTTATTTGGGCCATTTTTTTCCCTACTGCCATACTAAATCAAGAGTATACTGTTTTTAAATTTTGTCAACAACTAGAGTAAAAGAAATATTATAGTTTGGACGTATAGAATGAACGAAGAAAGAAAAACTATCAAAATATATATACAGCGTAAACATGAGTGGAAGGCGTGGTAGAGAATGTTTAAGGAAATTATCGTGGAAAGAAATATACAAAGTCAAATAAATCGTAAGAGTTGTATGGGAAGGTGTATGGTGTGGAAGATGTGAAAGACGTGTGTCGCGATATGAAAGCCTGATACTCTCTCCTCTCTGTCGACCCTAACAGGGAGACTACGTAGTGGTGTATATTAGACTCAAAGAGCAAATTTTATGAGAAATAGAGGTCAAATATTTGTTTTATTTTATGGCAGCACCGAAATAACTAAATAGGTACCTGATAGTTCATAAATACCAAGGAAGTATTAAGAACATTTTGACTGTACGCCATACTTTATTTTTAACCAATAGAAACACAAGATTATTCGCCATGATTTATTTTTGACCAATCAACAATAAAATAGATTGTGTATTTTTATTCGATTGGCCAAAATCCAAGTGCACTTCAGAATGTTCTCTGTGTTTCAAAATCACTTCTGACGTCAATATGAACGTGCAACAAAGTCAGACCACCTCGTCCCGTCAAATTATTGCCACAACATATCGCATTTGATTAGTTTAGTTTCATAATGGCGATGGTGTCAACGGCTGTCGCGGTTGTGTGGTCATTGTTTTTCACGCCGTTTTTATTGTTTATACTGTGTATAATATTCTTAGCGTCAATAGGAAAGTCGCTCGGTGTTAGAAGGCTTTATGTGAATATATTGTTAAAACTTTTCGAGGTGAGTTTATGTTAATATTTTATTTTGTTTCGATATAAAAATTATTAACTTTACATTAGAGATACGCATAACATAAATATTTTTTTTATTCATATTTAAGGAAGATTCTAACAGTGTTTATTTATTTATATTATGTGTTTTTTTACTTTAAAAATTTACGTCTTTTGATTTATCACATGTTTTTTCTAAACATAAATCGAGACTGCCGGCCAACATGAGTCACTCATTATTTGCATTTTTTAATCATTTAAGACCTTTGTACGTATATTTATCACATATGTAAATTATTATCTATTTATTTTTATCTCAAATTCGATAATTTAATTCTTGTAAATTCCAACCGAAGACTTTTGCGACTTAAAAGTTGACATTTGGTACGAGGTTATGATAACCGGTGTTATGTCAAATAAATACGTCAAGATTTTTACAATAATATTTATTTTTCTCGCGTAAAAACCAGTTTTATTTTTTGCGCAAATTATTGATTCTATAATATTTATTTTACGCTATTTAAAAATAAATTTGAAATTTAAATAGTGTACAGATTTCGAGTGAAAATCTATCCGGATTACTTCGTAGTGTTAGTGTTAGCGAAGAATCGAGATTAATTGCGAAGTTTGATAAGTAAATTGTATTAGAGATGTTAAGAAAAATGTCTGAGAATGAATATTGTGACATTCGAAGTAATGGTGATAGAATATAGTGTTTGCTTAAGGTAGATTATGGAAGAGTTATGAGGAATATCAAACAGAAAGGTCCTTTTCTGTTTTGAAGACGAGTTTTTGGAAACACTTGAAGACAATCATTTTTGGGAGGTCTAATTAAAATTTGAGTGGGTTCGAATCTCCTTAGTTAGAGCGCCTTTGAGGAGTATTTGCTCTCCAAACGGCGCTATATAAATTATACTTTTATTATTCTTGTTAGAAAAAATTTACTTATTTTTTTCATTAGGTCAATACTAACTGAACACAATTTGAATATTATTTTAGTGATAGAATCAGATAAATTGATCTAAACACTTTAATTGTATTACACTTTCGTTGTATACAGTACAACCTGGCGTGTTTATTGCCTTGTGGTAATCTCTTACAACCAACCAAAAATATGTTATAGAGGCCTTAACCCTTCATTCCCTGTGATGTGTAACTAGTACACATTGCTTCTAAAAACTTTAATATCTCTATAAATATAATAAATACTGGATTCAGATTTTAGTTTTTCCTCCGTAATACATTTACGCATTGAATGAAAACAATAATATTAATAATAATTAGCACTTATCGGCTACATCAGAGTTATTTTGTGAAAATCGGGAATAAATTCACCGATACAATCAAACGTGTGCCAGTGTGTGACGTAGGTATATTAATTCTAAAAAAACCGCTATGGGTGAGAAAGCGACGCTATTCACGTCTCACTCTCACTCTACTTTGGTATATGGGAACGCAAGAATTAGAATCTCAGTTCTCTCGCTTCAGTAGCTCTCGGACATCCGTTTGAGGTGGTCTCTTCGCCCATTTTTTGAAAGTCGGCCGATGTTTTTTTTTTCATGTTTTCAGCAATTAAATTTCAATTATTATCACTTTTGACTTCAAATTTAATTAATTTAAACGATTGGCTATGATTATTCTTATTTTTTCGATTTTAAATCGCTCATTTTAACATGGGTATTGATGTGTATTGAATACACAGCACCGGAACGCGCGATTTTTTTTAGCACAGGAAGGAAAAGGTTAAGGATGAATGTGAACTTTAAGCTGATGTGTTGAGGAGTAAGATATGTTATATAGAATAGCACTCTTAAATGGTTTGGGCATGTGGAACGAATGAGTGAAGAAATACTAAGGAAACAGATATATAGTGCGAATGTGAGAGGAAGGCGTGTAAGAAGAATACCAAGGTAAGTATGGGTGGATCAAGTGAATTATATTTTAAAATAAGGAAATGTTACGTTATAGAAATAATAGGAGGTGTATGGATCTGTGGGAACCACGGTCGTCGCTGAATATTGTCAACACATTCGGTCAACGACCGACGAAACGACCTTTGGACCAAAGGTCACATACCAAAACATTGACGCGGCCGGACATCGCGCCGGTTCCGTAAACAAATTGTTTACCCACAATACTATTTACGATACATTCCACAGTAGAAAGAGAACGCATCACGCTGTCTCGCCGGTTCCGTAAACAAATTGTTTACCCACAATACTATTTGCGATGTCTGCAATACTTCAATTAACCATTTCTGCACGCACAGAAGCGAGATAAAAATATATCGCGGGCGCACTCCCGCGCCCATTCTGAAATGTATAAATACCCACATACCGATAAATAAAACATTCATTCACTCTCTCCTTCCGCATTGTTAATTGACGTATTTTATTTATTTACCAACAACTACTATCATCATCTCTTCAGATAAGAACCATTCCGCTAAAGATCTATAAAAGGTGAAATATGTGTATTGCGATAGGAAAGAATGGAGCTCCGTTCTTTCTGTATGTATAATAAAGCAATACAGATTCTTCTGATCATCCGCAAATGGATCTACGATGCCATTGAAGTTGTTATGTCCATATTCCCTGTTATGTCTGTTTCCTTGTTCTTCAGTTTCAATCCTGAGGATTGGTTAGCAGCAAAGCCCTGCATCTCCTCCTCCGCTCCGCTCGGTCTTCAGCGATCCTCTTGAGCTCTGTATAGGAGGTGCAGTCCATATTGTGGCATATTTGCTCCAGATACTCGCGGCGAGGGGGCCCTCTGCCAATCGATCCCTCCAGTATATTGTCCAGGAGATTTTCATGTCGCAGCATATGACCCATCCATTCTGCACGCCTTTCCGATATGGTGTTTGACATGTTCCTGGTTTCTTCGATCCTGCTGAGAACCTCGTCATTTATTTATTTATTTAATTAACGACACAACAGTGTCTTTATAAACAAATGAACATATGACAGGTTATAGAAGTAATTAAAATTATTGACAAATAATACAACTTTATCTTAAACTAACATGAAGATACAAAAATCAGTAGTAATAATAAATTACAGCCATTGTTTTAAAATTATTTAATAATTATATGTGTATTTAAGTTCAATATATGTTATGTATGTATACCACAAAATATTACCAAACTTCACCAAGCAGACTTACGTAATTGTCCAAGACTTATTTTATAGAGGTAAAGAACTCAGAGTTGTCTTTAGTGGAATAACGCATACATAGAACAAATATTGGATTTTTTTGAGAATTTTGTGGGAATTTTATGGATAGATATTGAGGAAAACACATGGCCTCATCATTAGTAGAACGAGATGCAAGTTGCTTTGCAGAATCGAAACCTTCCACATGTTGATGCAGGGTTACTCAACTCCAGAGGCAAAGTATTGTCCTTAATGTTTTGTTTATATTACGTTATTTATATGAATAAAGGAGAGCACAAAGTTAGTAGCTATTTCTAAATATTGTTGTGATATTCTGGCGAATACACTATATACTTATATTCAAAATATCTAAATTGTTGCAAAACTCATTTCCAAGTCTTTGCATACGAATTATAGAGGAGTTGATTTTATAATTAGTATAGCAATTTTCGGTATAAAATTTGTAATGTGGTCTCTCCAGGAGATCCTTAAGATTCGTCTATAGGTCCACATCTCGAAGGCCTCCAATATTTTTCGATCCCTTTCGCCTATGCACCATGTCTCGCAACCACACATCAAAATACTCCACACATATGTTTCGACCAATTGCTTGCGGAGCTTTAGGTCCATGTTGTTGGATTCGAAAATCTTTGATTTCTTATTAAAGGCGAGTTTTGCTTGGTGGATGCGACTGTCGTCAACCTCTCTTCTTGTACGGCCATCCCATGTGATCTTGCCATATTCTCTGTTATTTCTGATTCAATCATAGTATAAACTAGTTGCAACCCGTGAAATATTCACGGAAGTAAAACAAATTCTACATTTATGAAAATATATATTCATAATTGTAAAATTTGTTTATATATATCATTTATACATCGTCCCCTTTTACACCGGTTCAAAATTTGTTAGCTAGGTATTTAAAATTCGTTCAGTTATCACGGACCCGCCGAGATTCAAATTTCGAATTACTTTCGTAGAGAATCCAAGTATTCCTCTCTCGCTCTCTCGTATTCAAAATTCAATTCTCGTATTATTTCTTCGACGACAACTATCGTATGGGTTTTGGCCTATTTATACTATGATAGACTTAAATCAACTTAACATGTTAGCATAGCGTTGCTAGAGATCGGTTGTTAGAGATCCGTTGTTGGAGGTCCGCGATTAATGAATTAAAAAGTTGAATGTTTTAAAAGTATTTATTTAAATAAAAATGGCGAGAAATAGTGAAATTAATATACTGTTATTTGACGTTGAAGAATACTTCCAATGGAAAGTAAGAATGCTAAAATTCTTACAATTAAAAAAATGCAAAGAAGTGATCCTGCGAAGGGCTCATGCCAAAGATAATCAGGAGAAATGGGAAGAAAAGGATATACGAGGCGTATCCAGAAAGTAAGTGCACTGAGGCTCTCACGACCGGATTGATTTTATTTTCGACATGTTGGCTACACTTCCGTGTAGCCTGACCCTTCCCCTCCGCAACGAGACCGGTTCGAGGTCAGTACGTTGAGAAGTGTCGACGCGACAACACGTTTCGTGAAAAATGTCAATCCAATCTCCCGCCAAGTGAACTCACTTTGATCTATCATTACTCATCCATAAATCACTTCCCCTTTCACACTCTCCTACCGCCATGACTGAATTTCGCAACATTCATTCTCTAGTCTTTCTCTTCGCTTCTCTCATACAATTTGCTTATCAGAATCTGCAATTAATTACCATGTCACAAGCATACAGTAATCCGGGTACATTTCCATTCAAAATTGACCCATTTGGCCTCTGCTGTCTGTTCACACATGAATTTATGTAAATATTACACAACCTGGGTGACAAAACGCTTCCTTGTTTTTTACCTCTTTTTGAGTATTCAATAATTGAATCAGTGAGTCAAAAAACCGTTCGCACTTATACACGATCTTTAAAAACGTGGCAGGACCAAAATAATCCAATTCTGAAATGGGGAAGAGATACGAACCTTTAAAATAGATTTTTTTTTAATTTATTAATTTATTTATTATATTTAACACTCTTCCAACCAACCAGATAAAAGTAAATGAAGCAAGTTACGTGGTCGTATAAATCATTCAAATGACTATCCACCCCCACGAAATCCATAAACACATACGTGAGCACATGCCCACGAACCCCACAAAGACGGGCAATCACCCGAACATTATTTTTCATATAAAGTGAGATATCATCAATCAAAAGGAAAGGAAAGCATTGTGGAGAGGAAAGGAAAAGAAAAATCGGGAATCAAACGCGTTATTTTACTGACTAGAAATTAAGAGTTTTTCAGTCGCTTCTTAAAGCATGCCAACGACTGAGCGAGTCTTATATTGGTTTGTAACTGATTCCAGAGTCTCACTGCATGGACAGTAAAGGACGACGTAAAGAAAGAGGAGCGGTGAACTGCAAAGGCCAATAGACAATCTCTGTTTGAGCGTAGCTCTAATCCATGATTGGAAAGACGCTGAAAAATTTCGGTGAGATAAAAGTGGGCGGCGGGACAGTTAAGGATATTATACAATCGAGATAGTTTGTGAATTTGGCATATATTTCTAACATTCAACCAGTTCAATGTCTTCTGGTATGAAGTTATATGATCGTACTTTCGTAGGTTGAAAATAAATCTTTTTATATAATAGTATAGTTTGTTTTGAACTTTCGTCGTATACAGTACAACCTGGCGGGCTTATTGCAATCTTTTCCAATCAATCAGAAATATGTCAAAGAGGCCTTAAGTGAAAACGAGACTGGAAACCCTTTTTAAAAAAATCTGGGTTCCTGCGGAAATCGAACCCGCCACCTCCGGGGCTGGGAGACAAGCGTCTTACCAACTAGGCCACGGAGGTCGTCTGTCTGTATGCATCACGCGTAGTATGCATAATTTAGTTGCATAGATACGTAGTAACGCGCTGGACTTGCGTGCGGAAGGTCACGGGTTCGAACCCAGCGCTTTGCTACTTCTCACGAATGACACTGGCAGTTTTTCCGCATAGTATTCGGAGGTGTAACACATCGATCAATAAGTCCCGGGACTAACTACTAAAACAACATTTGTTTGCCAAAATTCTTCTTTATTCATCAACATAGTCTCCTTCAAGAGCGATACATTCATTCCAACGCTTTCCTAACTTTTCTATGCCAGCCGTGTAGAACGATTTATCTTTGGTATCAAAATAGCAATAGTTTCGGCAATCACTTCTTCGTTGGAGCCAAACCTCTTTCCTTGGAGCATCTTTTTGAGATCTGCGAACAGCCAATAGTCGCTGGGAGGCAAATCTAGAGAATACGGTGGGTGCGGAATCAATTCGAAGTTCAACTCATGCAATTTGGCCATCGTTACCATCGACTTGTGACATATATATCGAGATGCGCCAACGATAGACGGAGCAGAAGGGAGAGATGTCTGACAGGATATAATGAAGTGGGAATGTATCCTCTTGCCTACACCAACAGGGACACGGCGTGATGGTGTTGACGTTATTTCACAACACATTTTTTTATGCAACACTTGAATAAATTATTATCTTTATCCAGTAGTATCAAATACGTATAACAATGGCAAATTAGTAGTTAAACAATTACATAATTAATTTGCCGATCTGTTGGCATGAATACGAAATTGATAATTTGCAAACTTTTCATTTTCGTAATAAAGAAATCATGCGATGAACGCACGCTTTCTTTTGAGAGTATCGTTTAGGGACGTGCCGAGATTTGATTTAGACTTGTTCGTGAATAACTAAACAGGTCGAATGGAAATATATGCGGATTGCATGACAGTGTTGGTGGATAGTGGAGATGAATTGTGATATTCCTACTGAAGGTTTTCCAAGGTTGCTTTAACTGTCCCGCGATTCTAGAAGCACTAAGTTTATATGTCCCTAATAAATATAGCCGTGCAAGGAATCACCCTCTGTTCTATGATACATGCCAACTTACAGAAGGAATATCATGGCTAAACACTCAGCTATAGTCACGCGTGGTACAGAGATATTGAACCAACTGAATGACACTGTGGATATGGTCTCGGTACCGCCTAGCAGTATGAGAAGAATCCTGGCTGATATTCTTCCTAACTAATAAGCCAATGTTAGAAGCAGACCCTCTTTGTCTCCAAAAAAATTCAGAGTTTGATAAGTAAATTGTATGAGAGATGCGAAGAGAAAGATCTGAGAATGAATGTTGCAGAATCAAAAGTAATGGTGATAGAAAAGTGTGAAAGGAAAAGTGAATGCGATATATATGAGTGAGTAATGAAAGATTGGAGCATGGTGAGGAATTCTTCTATTTAGGTAGTGTGTTATCAGACAACTTGGTTATGGATAAAAATTATAGAAGAAGTTGCCGACCTTAACCTGGGATACAAGATGGGTGACAATATGCTAAACATCATATGCTATGCTGACGGTGCCACCATCATAGCCGAATCAGAGGAAGATCTGCAACAAATGCTACGTCGATTCCACACTGCTTCTAAAAAATACAACATGTCTATCTCCATCAGCAAGACTAAATGCATGACTCTAGCCAGAGAGCAAGGTGGATGCGGTGTGGTGATCGAGGACACACCGATTGAACAAGTTACAAAATTTAAATACTTGGGTGCTAGCATAATGTGCAATAATGACCTCTATGGCGAAGTGCTTGAACAATCACAAAAGGCCACAGCTATTTCCGGATGTTTAAAGAATCTGGAAAAACAAGTATATGAACATCCAAAGCAAGGTGAGGATATACAAGACCTGTGTCCGTCCCATAATGACATACAGCATAGAGTCCAGAGCCGACACTGTCAGAACCAAAACTCTCCTTCGAACCAGCGGAATGAAGGTACTCAGGAGTATCGCTGGCAGAACCCTTCGTGATAGAGTACGAAACACAGAAATCCGAAGGACGTGCGAAGTTGAAGATATTGTCAGATGGGGACGACAGAGAAGAAGGTTCTGGAACGAACACGTATCCAGAATGGCGGAACCGAGAGCCGTAAAAATGGCCAGGGACAGTATCGCCCAAGCGAGCAGACCTCCAGGACGACCTCCCAAAATATGGAAAGACAGCTGGCAGTCGACGTCACAAGAGGGAAACGATGATGCAGGACCATAACAGGCCAACATGCCTAAAATAAGAGGAAGAAGAAGTTATCAGATAATGAAAAAATCAAGAGGGATATCGAACGGCATGTAGTGATAGGAAACAAAGTCTATGGGGCACTAAAATATACGTATATACTCGAACCGGGCAGTATCAAAATCTGTTAAAATGATAGTCCACAATAGTGTTTTTGTGCCAACTTTGATGTATAGAGGTGAAACGTGGACGTGTAAAAATATTGATCCAAATAAATGCTGTAGAAACGCGTGCATTGAGAAGAATACATAGAGTGACAATGTATGAGAGAATATGGAATGAAGTGATTAGGGATGAATGTGAACTTAAGGCTGATGTGTTGAGTAAGGTGTAGAAGGCACGCTGAGATGGTTTCTTCTTCTTCTTCCCATTGTCATGCCAGGTCCCCCCAACGTTGAATATCACTTGAGAGTAGACATATTGGTCCCCGGCAGCCCGAAAAAGATCTCCAACGCCCCTCATGCCAGTCCAATCACGTATATTGCGAAACCAGGAGATTTGCCTCCTGCCAACACTTCTTTGCCTTGGATGATCAGGTGCAGTAGTTTGTACTTTACTCCTCTAAGTACATGACCCAAATAGAACACCTTTCAGATTTTAATATTAGTCAGCAACTCTCTATCAACTTTGGCTCTTTGAAGAACCCTCGTGTTGCTGACCATATCCGTCCAGGGTATCCGTAACATTCTCCGGTGCATCCACATTTCGAATGCTTCCAGCCGGTTCATACTACCAACTTTGAGGGTCCATGATTCCACTCCATGCAATAACACTGACCAAACGTAGCATTTGACTAACCGTTGTCGAAGTTTCAAGTTTAGATTATCATCGCAGAATACGCTTCTCATTTTATTAAAAGCCGCACGAGACGATTCAATTCTGCACTTGACTTAGGTTTCTGGGTCGAGGTCTTCCACTAGGATACTCCCGAGGTATTAAAATGTTTCCCCTCTCTCTATACCAGCACCGCTCAATGTAAGACGTGATCCTGCCGGCCAAACACCATGAGCTTAGTTTTACTCACGTCCATGTTCAGCCCCAGCCTCACACCGGCTCCATTAATTCTATCTATAAGCGTTTGAAGGTCGTCAACACTGTCTGCCAGAATAACCGTATCATCTGCGTGAGATGGTTTGGATATGTAGAATGAATGAATAAAAAAGACTTACAAAACATACTATATATATAGCGCAGATGTGAGTGGAAGGCTTGAAGCACAAAACCGAATTGTTTGTAGTCGACTTGGGAAAACCTTCATCCAGCAGGGAATTTACCCAGGTTGACAATGATGTTGATGATGCAGAGCGCTCTTTTTCATCTTGCTTCCAAAGTACTCTGGATCGATGAAATCAGGAAGCACGGGTAGCATCACATGCCACAAACCAGTACAAAACTGAATTATTTGGAGTCGACTTGGGGGATCCTTAATCCAGCAGGGAATTTACCCAGGTCGACAATGATGTTGATGATGCAGAGTGCTATTTTTCGTCTCGGGTCCAAAGTATTCTGGATCGATGAAATCAATGCTCTTTTTCATCTCGCTTCCAAAGTACTATGGATCGATGAAATCAATTCTCTTTTTCATCTCGCTTCCAAAGTACTCCGGATCGATGAAATCAGTGCTCTTTTTCATCTCGCTTCCAAAGTACTCTGGATCGGTGAAATCAGCGCTCTTATTACCTCGCTTCCAAAGTACTCTGGATCGATGAAATCATTGCTCTTTTTTATCTCGCTTCCAAATTACTCTGGATCGATGAAATCAGTGCTCTTTTTCATCTCGCTTCCAAAGTACTATGGATCGATGAAATCAGTGCTCTTTTTCATCTCGCTTCCAAAGTACTATGGATCGATGAAATCAGTGCTCTTTTTCATCTCGCTTCCAAAGTACTCTGAATCGGTGAAATCAGTGTTCTTTTTCATCTCGCTTGCAAAGTACTCTGGAACGATGAAATCAGTGTTCTTTTTCATCTCGCTTCCAAAGTACTATGGATCGATGAAATCAGTGCTCTTTTTCATCTTGCTTCCAAAGTACTCTGAATCGGTGAAATCAGTGTTCTTTTTCATCTCGCTTCCAAAGTACTCTAGATCGATGAAATCAGTGCTCTTTTTCATCTCGCTTCCAAAGTACTATGGATCGATGAAATCAGTGCCCTTTTTTATCTCGCTTCCAAAGTACTATGGATCGATGAAATCAGTGCTCTTTTTCATCTCGTTTCCAAAGTACTATGGATCGATAAAATCAATTCTCTTTTTCATCTCGCTTCCAAAGTACTATGGATCGATGAAATCAGTGTTCTTTTTCATCTCGTTTCCAAAGTACTATGGATCGATGAAATCAGTGCTCTTTTTCATCTCGTTTCCAAAGTACTATGGATCGATGAAATCAATTCTCTTTTTGATCTCGCTTCCAAAGTACTATGGATCGATGAAATCAGTGCTCTTTTTCATCTCGCTTCCAAAGTACTATGGATCGATGAAATCAGTGCTCTTTTTCATCTCGCTTCCAAAGTACTATGGATCGATGAAATCAGTGCTCTTTTTTTTATCTCGCTTCCAAAGTACTCTGGATCGATGAAATCAGTGCTCTTTTTCATCTCGTTTCCAAAGTACTATGGATCGATAAAATCAATTCTCTTTTTCATCTCGCTTCCAAAGTACTATGGATCGATGAAATCAGTGCTCTTTTTCATCTCGCTTCCAAAGTACTATGGATCGATGAAATCAGTGCTCTTTTTTTTATCTCGCTTCCAAAGTACTCTGGATCGATGAAATCAGTGCTCTTTTTCATCTTGCTTCCAAAGTACTCTGGATCGATGAAATCAATGCTCTTTTTCATCTCGCTTCCAAAGTACTATGGATCGATGAAATCAGTGCTCTTTTTCATCTCGCTTCCAAAGTACTATGGATCGATGAAATCAGTGCTCTTTTTCATCTCGCTTCCAAAGTACTCTGGATCGATGAAATCAGTGCTCTTTTTCATCTCGCTTCCAGAGTACTCTCTGGATCGATGAAATCAGTGCTCTTTTTTATCTCGCTTCCAAAGTACTCTGGATCAATTAAATCAGTGCTCTTTTTACATCTCGCTTCCAGAGTACTCTGGATCGATGAAATCAGTGCTCTTTTTTCATCTCGCTTCCAAAGTACTCTGATCCGATGAAATCAGGAAGCAAGGGCAGCATCAAATGCCACCAACCAGCACAAAGCCGAATTGTTTGGAGTCGACTTGGGAAGACCTTCATCCAGCAGTGGATTTACCCAAGTCGACGGTGATGTTGATGATACTCTTATACCAACACTTGAACAGCAATTCAGCAGAGCTATCGCGCGTGCGAACTGATAGCGTATTAACACCCAATCGTATTGATAACAGAAATCACTTGGAAATATATTCATATAATAACAAAATAATCTCGCAAAGGTCAAGTTTGAATGTTTGAGTGATTACTCGTTGTGTAATTTCGATTCGAGTTGATTGCCGGGCGCAAAGTCACGACTCTGCCATATGTTTGATATACATGTCTTGCATGCCATAATGGAGGGTATGACCGAGGGGACAAACTCTAGGGGACGCCCACGCCGAGAGTACCTGGAGGACCTGTTGGTGGACGTGCGCTGCTCAACATATACAGATTTAAAAAGAGCCGCACAGGACAGGGGGGAATGGAGGAGAAGAGTTGAAATTGCTGCAAACCAGTCTTAGGACTGCAACCACGGAGAGACATGTCTTAAAGACGACATCCGTGGCGTAGTTGGTAAAACGCCTGTCTCCCGACCCAAGGTTGCGGGTTCAAATCGCGCTGGAACCCTGAATTTTATAACAAAAGTCTTCATTCAAAAGATACCAGTTTGGTTTTCACTTCTTCTTCTTCTCAGTGTCATGTCAGGTCCCCCCAACGTTGACTATCACCTGAGAGTAGGCATCTTTGTCCCCGGCAACCCGAAAAAGAACCCCAACGCTCCTTATATCAGTCCAATTACGTATATTACAGAGCCAGGAGATTTGCCTCCTGCCAACGCCTCATCGACCTTCTATCTTGCCTTGGATGATCAGGTGCGGTAATTTGTACTTTGCTCCTCTAAGTACATGACCCAAGTAGGACACCTTTCGGATTTTAATATTAGTCAGCAACTCTCTATCAACTTTGGCTCTTTGAAGAACCCTCGTGTTGCTGACCATATCCGTCCAGGGTATCCGTTAGCATTCTACGGTGCATCCACATTTCGAATGCTTTTCACTTAAGATCTCTTTAACGTATTTCTGGTGGGTTGGAAGAGATTGCTACATGACAATAAGCCTGTCAGGTTGTACTGAATGCCCGCGAGCTACTGGGACGGAACTCGGAATACTAACACTGTATGTTATATCTCAAAGGAAGAAACACAACTGCGAACTGAGATTCTATTTCTTGCGTTCCCATATACCGAAGTAGAGTGAGACGTGAATAGCGTCGCTTCCTCACCCATAGTGGTTTTTTAGAATGAATATACCTACGTCACACACTGGCACACGTTTGATTGTATCGGTGAATTTAATCCCGATTTTCACAAAATACCTCTGATGTGGCCGATAAGTGCTAATTATTATTAATATTATTTTTTCATTCAATGCGTAAATGTATTACGGAGGAACACCTAAAATCTGAGCCCAGTATTTATTATATTTATAGAGATATTAAAGTTTTTAGAAGCAATGTGTACTAGTTACACATCACAAGGAATGAAGGGTTAAAAAACAAACCACAATAGCAGGTACTTTCTTTTATAAAGTTCACCTAAGGCTGAGAGCATTCAAATAAATGCTGTAAAAATGCGTGCATTGCAAAGAATACATAAAGTGACAATGTATGATGGAATACGGAATTAATTGATTAGATATATGGGGTGGCTCAACAAGAACTGCAATTTTTAATCAACGAAGAAGAAAAAACTTTTTTTTAATGTTCATGTTTATTGGTATCAATGTAATTAATGCACATGGAAATTATGTGTGGAAAATGATATCAGCCAAATGGCCACCTCGGCTCCTGTTTACAGATGACGACTCTTTGAGCAACAGTTTCTGACTTTCTCTAAATTATGTCTAGTCTGTCTCGACATCGATTCTACTCCCGTGAGTTTTATGTCGACTCTGACTCGACATTGATTTTATTCCCGTGGATCTTATGTTGAGTCTGACTCGACATTGATTTTATTTCCGTGGATTCAACATTGATTTTATTCCCGTGGGTCTTATGTCGACTCTGACTCGACATTGATTTTATTCCCGTGGGTCTTATGTTGAGTCTGACTCGACATTGATTTCATTTTCGTGGATCTTATGTCGATTCAACATTGATTTTATTCCCGTGGGCCTTATGTCGACTCTGACTCGACATTGATTTAATTTTCGTGGATCTTATGTCGATTCAACATTGATTTTATTCCCGTGGGTCTTATGTCGACTCTGACTCGAGATTGATTTAATTACCGTGGGCCTTATGTCGATTCAGCATTAATTTTTTTCCCGTGGGTCTTATGTCGAATCTGACTCGACATTGATTTTTTCCCGTGGGTCTTATGTCGAGTCTTACTCGAGATTGATTTTATTACCGTGTGCCTTATGTCGATTTAACATTGATTTTATTCCCGTGGGTCTTATGTCGACTCTAACTCGACATGGATTTTTTTCCCGTGGGTCTTATGTCGAGTCTGACTCGAGATTGATTTTATTACCGTGTGCCTTATGTCGATTTAACATTGATTTTATTCCCGTGGGTCTTATGTTGACTCTGACTCGATATTGATTTTTCCCGTGGGTTTTATTTCGAGTCTAGATTGATTTTATTACCGTGTGCCTTATGTCGATTTAACATTGATTTTATTCCCGTGGGTCTTATGTCGACTCTGACTCGACATTAATTTTTTTTCCCGAGGGTCTTATGTCAAGTCTGACTCGAGATTGATTTTATTACCGTGGGCCTTATGTCGATTCAACGTTGACTTTATTCCCGTGGGTCTTATGTCGAGTCTGACTCGAGATTGAGTTTATTACCGTGGGTCTTATGTCGAGTTACACTCGACATTAAGGATGTTGTATCAGTCAGTAATATAAAAAAAGAAATCTCCAAATATTGAATTTTATTTACAAAAAATAAAATTTAGTAAATCATTAAGAAAAAATGTGAACCGCAAAGGGTTAAAACTTGTTTTTTTGTATTTATTTTGTAATATTTTTATCCTTTCAGTAATAATGGGTTCGAATCTCGAGTTAGAGCGCTCTAGAGAAGAGTTTGTTCTCTAAACGGCGCTATATAAATTGTCATTTTATTATTATTATGATAAAATGAAATAAATATATTTTTTAAATGAATAAACAAAAATGTTTGGTGTCCCACTGCCTTAAGAAAATCAATATCCGAATGAATTATTGACTATTTATGGTATTTCCTTAACGGGGAGGTCACCAGCTATCAGGGGGTATCTCGACAATGACATAGTATTGCAAGGGTCACGCGGTGAGCGGTGTGCAGATGTTGCTTGGAAATGTGTTTCCCAAACATTTTTACCTACGGTCACCCTCCTCCACCTCACGCCTTACTCGTT